>ML781739.1:742049-762605 GCA_009831015.1 Picea engelmannii
GTGTAGATCCATGTTATATTTGGATCTATCATGCTTTGAGAAGGATCAAATCTCTATATGTGCAAACGTTTCCATTCTAAAAAAGGTTTGTAGAAGGTAGTTCATACATCTCAGTTGCAATTCCTTCAATGCCCAACATGGAGTTGACACTTGGAACATATATATATATATATATATATGCAACCGATGTAGATCCGTGTTAGAGTTGGATCTATCATGCTTTGTGAAAGGTCAAATCCCTATATGAGAAAACTTTACCATTTTAAAAAAGGTTTTCAAAAGATATTCAATACATCATGGTTCGATTAATATGGATCTAGAATAGTTTAAAGTCAATCTTCTATATATTTTGACAAGAATCTCTTATGTATTAAGAATTGCCTAACTTCATGTAATAACCCCTCTATTATGACTAGGAAAGTGAACCACAAAAGGTAATTTATATTGATTTATTTATTTAAGAATTAGGAATTTAACATCAACACATAATCACAACAATGCTTAATCAAGGAAATCATAATAGAAACATTACAAATGACACATCATTGTAATCAATAATGTCACAAACCATGCATCAACATAATTAGTAATGAAACAAAATGAACACATCATCAGGTTAGATAATGACACATAATAATAAAACATCATAAATGGCATTGCAAGATCAACTCATCACGTTCAACTGAATCATCCATACTTTTAATAGCTCAACTCATCACATAACGTTAATCATAAAGATAACATATATATAACCTAATGATAACATAAATAACTACCTGGCCAACCTACCATGGAAGGTTAGGACCTCCAAGACACAAAAGAAATGCTCAAGACTAGGATTCATCCAATTTATTTTGACCATTTAAGGTCTCAGGGTTGGCGACTATTATGAGGAACAAGGAGGTTTCTACATTTCACTAACACAATCAATTCCAAAACCAACTAGCTATATAAAAAACATCAACGATAATCAATAACAAAATAATGTTCTAATAACAAATTGCACAGCAGATAAATTCCAAGGCATAAGATAATTTAATTACTAAATCAATCATACAACGACATAAGATAAGGCACAAAGCATTCAACTTTATTTTATTTTCAAGGCGCAAAATCAGACATCTACTTTACTTCAAGGAACATGATTAATAAACCATTTAATTGATCAATAAAAAACATTATCTATGGGTGCACGCATGATCCAAATTCTGAATTAAACATACACCAACACCATTCAATGCACATAATTAATCTATTTAGTAAGAAATCATAAAACAACATTTAATTTCAAGAAACAAGATTACCTCATTACTAAATTGTTTTTACATCGACATTATTGAAAGGAACATTAAACACAATTACTTAATCATTTACACATCAAGAATAAATGATGCAAGAGTACGTGAACTTTAACAAATCAGATGTCAACATAATAATTGGTGTGAGAGTATTATCAAGCTTATTTTCAGAATGCAAGGACGTCTAACTACTTAACTAGTCATACAACAATATTAAATTCATGGTGCAAGTAAACTAATAACTTAACCATTCATAAATCATTAAATATGCATTGCACAAGAGTAAACTATCGATTCATTTCATCGTGCAACCAAGCTATCTACTCAATTAATCATACCTCAATTTAATGGAAGCAAGAGTAAATTATTACACATCTCGTCATACATGAGTGTTATCCATGACACATGAATGGTATAATTACTTAAGTGGTAACACCTCAACATTAATCAAGGAAAGAAATTAAATTTAAATTCTTAAGTTATCATGCTTCAACATTGTATCAAGTTCCAAGAGAAATCTATCATCTCTTTCCTTAAATTTATTCAGGAGGACATAAGTGATCCAAATTTAGGAGCAGAACTAACTGATTAATAGACTGAATACAATAAACATAGAGATATGAAGAATAACATAGATATTCAGTGAACAATATCTTTAATTGGATAATGAAATAGGTTGAAACTGTAAAACTGTAGAATTGAAACATTTCCTCGAATGGTGGTAGCTATCTCCGAGAAGATATGTGACTGCTATGCGAATTTTCTGAGAAGAATGAATTACAATGAGGCTCTAGAGGCCCTTTTGATATTACTCATGATTTACAAAACTCTAGACATCCAAAAACCTAACTCTAGGACATGAAACATCAAAATTCATATGGGCCCCTATGGGTAAGTTGGTACCTCAACGTCCTAGGGTCATAACTTGTACATACGACTTTCGTTTTATGTGCGTGATAGCCTGTTGGAAAGGTCATTCAGAGAAATACACATTCCTTTGTCAAACTCTGACTCTATTTACAGTTTGACTATGGCGAGCCAAAAAAAAAACTATTTAGGCCTCCAAAACAACCCTGGAAGTACAACAAGATGTAATGAGATGAAAACATACAAAATAAACTAGCTGGATTAGGTGAGAGGCCATCAATATCCACCTGGAAGATGTGTAGGGCTTCAGATATCCCCAGAAGTGTATAAACCATAATTACAAAGAAGTACAAAAGAACATGTTGAACTATAAACAGACAAGAGGAGCCAGTTGCAATAGGTGGGTGCCACCAATAGCCAACTGGATCAATCCTCCCCCCTTAGGAAGAAATGGTCTACATTATATTTATTTCCCCCATTAGGTAAGTAAAATTATGTTGGATTTGGGCCCAGGTGACCCACCTGCCTTGCTGTGGGAGTTTCCCTGCCTTGAAAACCTAATAAATCTAAATCCTCTACTGGTGAGTTCCCTTGACCTATGTGTGCACTATCTGATCATTAGATGCTTGTTCCATGAAGTCAGGGTTGAGCTCTTTGGGTGTTATTTGTTCTACAATCTCTGAGGTGTCCAATAATGGTGGAACATATGGTTAAAGGAGGTCAACAATGAACAATGGGTTCATGCCAAGGAAAGTTGGAGTGTTTAGCTCAAAATCATTGCTACCCACATCCTTGGTGATAGTGTAAGGCCCATAATGAAGCAGAAAGAGATTCTGATGGGGCCCCATGAGAAGATCCTTTTGCAAATGTAACAAGAATTTGTCACCAACCTGAAACTAGTGTGGTACCCTGTGTTGATCATAGCATTGATTGGAATTAGTATTGTATTTCTGTAAAATCTCCTGGAACTATTGGCAGATGTGTTGAATCCGTGCAATGAATCTAGTGGATTTTTCGATCACAGAATGATCGTGGGAAGAGTCTGTCTATGTGGTGGGAAGATGAAGTGAAACGTCAATGGGTCCTAAGGGTTGGAATCCCAGACCCACCTGAAATGGGCTATGGCTGGTGGAGCTATGGAGAGACATGTTGTAATTGTGTTGAACATAGGGGATACTCTTGTCCCATGTAGGTGGATGCTTAGAGTTTTACATGAAAAGGATGTGCACGGTCATCTGATTGAAGACCTCTTTTTGGTCATTTATTTGGGGGTCAAAAGTAGTGGATTTTGTGAGCTTGGTGTCCAGTAGTGACCAGAGACTCAACCAAAATGTGTTGAGTAACCTATTGTCCCAGTCGAAGATGATGGTTTGTGGTATCCCAAAGTGGAATCAAACTCATTCAAAGAAGATCTTATAAGTATATGTTGTTGTGATATTCTTATTGCAGGATGTGAGGATGGCCATCTTTGAAAACTGATCAATGACCACAAATACACAGTCATGTCCTTGCTTGGTGGACGGAGGGCCCGACATGTAATCCATTGAGATGGATTACCAATTCTTCTTGGGAGTAGGAAGAGGGGTCTATAAGCCTTGCTTCTTGATGGTTGTCTTGGAAATGACACAAGAAATTCAATATATGGTATACTTGTTGACGTCTTGTCGAAGTTGTGGCCAAAAAAAATGTTTTTGAAGAACGACCATAATTTTCTACACACCAAAATGTATTGCCATCTGATTGTAGTGGGCTTCCCAAATCATCTTTGCACGCTCTCTTGTAGGAACATAGAGATGGCCAAGGTGGCATAAGAGTCCATCCTAAATGTGAAATTTTGTGACAATCACATCTGTACCCAATAGCTTATAGGTGGTGGCTAAGTTCGGATCTTGCTGATAAAGTTGGGGCCACTCAGATGCTTCATGTCCACAAGAATGGCATAGAGTGTTGAGTGTAGCCATAGGAGGTTGACTGAGGCATTCAGCGACATGATTTGAGATAATTTTATTATACTTGATGTTGATATGGAACTGTTGTAGGTAGGTGGACCACTTATGATGTCGTTCATTCTACAATTTCCCCTCTGTCTGTATGAATTGCAGAGGCTTGTGATCAATGTGTATGATCATCTCCTTTCCCAAAATATAATGTTTCCATTGACGATGGACTTGTACAATGGAATAAATTTCCTTATCATAGGTGTGGTATTTTCAGATAGTATCTGAGAGTGTCTCACTATTCTATGCCATCGGATGACTGTGTTGAGTGAGAATTTCATCGACATCATAGTCATATGCATCAATCTCAATATTGTACGATTTCTGAATATTGGGAAAGGAGAGTACTAGAGTTGAGCACGAGAAATTCTTCAGATCATCGAATGCTCATTGTGGTTCCTTCCCCCACACGAAGTTGGTCTTTCCACCACCCTTGGTTAGTTGGCTGAGGGACCATACAATATGGGAGAATCCAAAAATGAACCACTAGTATAAGTTGGTTAGTCTCGAGAAGCTCTGAAACCTGGTCAGTGTGGTTAGGGCTGGCCAGTCATGGATGAATTGGATTTTAGTTGGATCGACATGATGTAGGCACGCCACCCCAGGCACATCCACTCACAGGACCTCCTCCTTCTTCGGCCCGAAGAACTAAAAATCTCTTCTAGTTCCCTATCGGGAATTTTCTACACCCACAACAGTTCTCCAAAAGATCTCTCTTAATGATCAGGAAATCAGACTTCCCAGTTTCGTGAGTCCTGTGGTCATGTGGTTTATGTCTCGCGATTCTCTGAAAGCCGATGCGAGTCAATTTTGACCTTTTACTTTTGCTATCGGGGTTCCTCCTATCAGGATTTCGGCATTTGCGATGTCCAAAACAACTCACCTCACCAATCCTCGATCCCCGATGCACTCCCCTGCTGCTTTAGCCTCCCAGGCTAAGCCTTTAGTCCACGCGACCGCTCCTTATATGACTGCAATCATATTCCTCATCGAGGTTTCGTGGTTCACGATTCCAAAATGTACAAACAACTTGTCACCAGGATCCCCGATATCTCGATGACCCAAACATCGATAGACGACTTCCTTGTCGGGACCTCGGACGTCGTGGGATCACAAATCCTAATACCAAAGTTTTCTGGACTTACCTTTTCCCGAACCCCGAATCCTCTCGGATCTCCTAACACATGTCTTCCCTGAGATCCATGGCTAGGACTTCATCGGTATTTCGAGACTTGAAAGGTCTTAGGTCTCTTGATTTCTAAAATTCCAAAACGTCGATGGACTCTCGATCCCTACCACCGATCCCAACAGATGGATGGCTCTGTGCTCATCGGGATTTCGAGACTTTTGATGTCTCGACTCTCACGACCTCAGGAACTCCAATTTCCTGCCTCCCGACGCCTCTTGGGAGTCCTTACTCTGCTCACAAGGTTTTAAACCCTGCATAAATCCTGTCAGATCAGACGACTGATGGGTAACTGATCAATGATCCAATGGCTTACGGCCCCCTAGATCTTGAACTCTGAACATGACCATAACCTCCTTGCTTCTTTTTCAGATCCCATGGCTGACAGGATTTCACCAATCCTCTCCACAAGATCTTGACCGTCTATCTTCCCCCTTTGAGGAATCTACAAAATGAGTATGTTTTCCTCCACAAAACTCGTTCTCCTGCGTGCAAACTTGCGACGCCTGTTCTAACACTTCCACGCACAACTCCCTGTGCTTATCTTCAAGGTTCACTCAAAAGGTACTATACCTCCTAATCTTTGTCAATTTTGAATATTTCAGAATTTAAGACCCCCTGCTCGCACTCTTTGCGGCAAAATTTCAAACACCTTAAATGTTTGAGATCTTTGACCCTGCGCACACCTGCAGCAACAGTCTTCCAGTACTTCGCTCAGATTCACAACTGAGACTCTCCCTTAGCCTTTTCCCCACTAGCACAGCTCCAGTAACCCAATTTCACTTCTGGGTGAAGGAGAACAAGAGTTAAACTACCTGTGCATCCATCAACGCACTCCTTGCGGACGGTTTTGAGTGCACTCCTTGCAGGAATCCTCACTTAGATAGAGAAACAATTGAAACTCATTTCTTCTTCCCCTAAGATTTCAAACTCAAACATTAAATCACATACACAACAATAAAAGCAAACTCATAACAGGAAAACAAACACTCATGAGAACATCTTCTAACATCAACACACAGAGAAAAGACACAAAACCATGGATTTGAATCAACTTCTTCTATTAATTCAAGATCTATACATGGATGTTCTTCTACAACTCTCTGCTATTCTCCTATGCTCTTCCTTCTTCAATAATCATGCATATGTTACAATGTACAATGAGGGTGTCTATATTCGTTTTCCCTCCTTCTTTTTAAAGCTGTCTAATCTATGAATTCAAGTCTATCTACCTGCACTAACTAGTATAATTGCCTCCTATCTACTAAGGATGAGAGCGAATCACTCAAGGTCCAATACAATATACAAAGGCGCTCCTTCATAAATGGATTCATTAAAAACTTGGCGCATCAATTTCAAAAAGATTTTCAAGCAATTTATCATGTGCTCAAAAATACGTTGTGCTTGTTCCATGCTTGCTTGACTTTTGCGATGCTCCTGCATCACAACATCTACCCCATGCTCATCAAAAATGTATCCCAATTATTCAACCTTGCTCATGAAAAAATATCATTTTTCCAAGTTGGCATATGGCTTGTGATGTCGTAGAGTGCTCAAAACCTGTTGAATATGTCGCATGTGCTCCTCCCATGTTCTATTGAAGATGAGGATGTCATCCAAATATACCACCACAAAGGAGTTGGTGAAGAGTCTGAACACATCATCCATGAACCTCATGAAAGTGGGTGGTGCATTTGTTAAGACAAAGGGCATGACTAGCCATTCGAAGAGACCTTCTTTAGATTTGAAGGTTGTCTTCCATACATCAGTTGGTTCGATGGGAATCTCGTGGTAGCTAGACTTTAGTTCAATATTATTGAATAACTTTTCCCCCTTGAGTTGGTCAATAAGGTCATCAATCCTAGGAATGGGGTACCAATTCCTGAATGTTATTTTTTTTAAGGAATTGTAATCAATGCAGAGTCGCCAAGTCTCATCCTTCTTCTGCACCAGTACAATCAAGCTTTCGCAAGAGTAGGAGATGGGTATGATGTGCACCCTTTAAATAAGATCTTGGATATGACACCTAATTTCATCATTTTCGGTCAATGAGTGACAATAGAATGGTACATTAGGTAGAGGTGTTTTGGGGGTCAGACAAATTTGATGCTTGACTTGGTAGTGTGTCGGTACCCCTATAGGTGAGGAGAAGATGTATCTATATTCTTCCATGATCTCGTCCACTTTCTTCTACTACAAAGAGAGGATATGTGTAGAGGCCAAAGATGTAGCAATGACCTTCTTCTTACTGTGAGAATGGATCACAAAAAAGACAAACTTCCCAATATGTGAGATGACCTTACTACATTGCATAGCAGAGATTAAAGAAATAAGAGTAGGCTACGCTACCTATAGTATCCTGTACAATTGTCTACCCCAAGTAATAATAAAACTGTGAGGTCTAGACTCATACACAACATGACGCTTCCACAAATATGGTTGTCCTAAAAGAAAATAAAAAACTTCAAGGGGAGAAATATCACACAGTACCTCATCTTTGAAACGCTTGACGTCGTAGGGAAAACAACATTGTTGGCTAACACAAATATCTCTTCCTTGGTAAAGCCAACCTATGGGGTAGGGCTGCGGGTGTGGTGTCATTGGAAGGTCCAACCATTTGATGATCTCTACTAAAATCATGTTTTTCTGAATACCGCTATCAACCATGAAATGAGAAGGACTCCCCTTTACACACATATGCGAGTGAAAGAGGCGTTCCCCTCCCTCTGGTTCTTCTGGTTTGTTTGGCTGGAATTTGTTCATAGTGACAGTGGAACTGGGTTCAATATTGATAATATGATTCACTCCATCAGGTTTTGATTTGAAATCCGAATTGAACTCTGACTCAAAAGCCTTGAGTTTGACCACAACAGACTACCTAGAGTGACATTATTCAGTGTTGTGCCAAGGAATTCTATGGTATTCACACCATTTTCTTGTGTCCTTCTTTGTCCCCTCATTTCCCTTATTGTGTTGCAGCTTGGATTGGTAGTCCTGAGGGTGGCCATCTCGACTTGGTCCCTTGTTGTGTGGGTTGGGACTGTCTTTTCCCTATTTCAGATGTGATCGGTTTGAAGATCCAAACTCTCACCTTTTCTGCTTAAATTTCGACTTGATCTTGACATCATATCTATAAGTTGTGCCCAATGAGGCAATGTCCAGAAAATCCATTTAGTTTGAATGTATCTATGAAAAAAAACATGGTATTTGAGTACCAAATGATGCTTAGAGTATTTTATACCCAATTTAGTGCGTAGGGTATGGAAAATATTGGTGAAATCTTGCACTATTTGGTCCCTTTCTTGATGTAGGATGGTCCATCTGTTGTACTGGTCCTCATAACTTCCACTAGGATAGTACTATTCTTTAATGATTTCCTAGAAGGAATCCCATGTAGGATCCACCACAAACATTGTAGATTCCTCTATGACCCTTTTCCCAGAGTAAGTATCCCACCAATCTTTAACATGGGGAATGACCTTGAGGAGTGAAAAAGTGATATTTTCCCTATCGAAAACATCATGGACCAAAAAATACCCTTCGAGAAGATCCAACCATTTATAGATAAAATATTCATCTATAAATCCTACAAATAATATAATATCAAAATTTACTTGTACCTTGAAGGGGGTTGGATGGCCTCTTAATGAAGATGCTTCTCTTGTGGGTATTCATCAAATGATCTACATGAATTTGTGCATCAATTCATTCCTTTGTCATGCCAGGGATTCCTCAAACAAAATTTTAATAGGATCTCCTACTCCATCATCTTTCTTTTTTTCCCCCATGGGTTGTTGTCGGGCTCGACGCAACCAATCTTGCAATGGCTCGATTGGTTCGAGTCCCAACTTCTTGTACCCAGATCTTGCCAGGCACATGTATGAAGAAAAATAAATGGAGAGCAGACTGCTCTAATACCACTCATCTGAATTTAGGAGTGTAATGGACTAATTAATAGGATGAATACAATAAACACAGAGATATGAATAATAACACCAATATCGAGTGAACAATATCTTTTTTTGAATAATGAAATAGGCTAAAGATGTAAAACTGAAGAACTGAAACACTTGCTCGAATGATGGTAGCTATCTCTCATAAGAGATGTGGCTACTACGTGCATCCATCTGAGAATAATGAATTATAGTGGGGCTCTATAGGCCTTTTTGATATTACTCATGAATTCCAAAACCCTAGACATCCAAAAACCTAACCGTAGGAGGTGAAATGTAAAAAATCATGTGGACACCTATGGGTAAGTTGGTACCTCAACTTACCAGGGTCGTAAATTGTGCATACAACCTGTGTTTTAGGCATGTGATAGCCTATTGGAAAGGTCTCCAAATAACTACACATTCTGCAGTCAAATTCTGACTCCGTCTACAATTTGACCGTGGCGAGACAAAAAAAACATTGTTTAGGCCTCCAAAATGGCCCTCGAAGTACAATAAGATGTGATGACATGAAAACATACAAAATAATCTAGTTGGAATAGGTGAAAGTATATCGATATCCACCTGGAAGATGTGTAGGGCTTCAAACAACCCCAAAAGTGTAGAACCCACAATTACAGGTAAGTACAAAAGAATGTGTTGAATTGAAAATTGACAAGAGGAGCTAGTTGGAATAGGTGGGTGGCCACCAATAGCCAACTATATCACTAATACCCTATCTTTTAAATGACAGATGAGACATAAGAAAACTACTGGTATTATTTATAATATATTGACATTTAATGAAAAATTTAAATCAACATTAAATAAAACATATAAATATAGTAAAACTATACATGTCAGATATCAATTACTCCACTTAGAAAAGGAAAATTTTAAGACATAAAAAGGGGAAGGGCGTAGCCACATATAAGGAAAAACGTACTCCATCTTGAAGGAAACTAGAAGAGAATATGAAGTAAATTAAACACAGGGATAATTTAGCTAAGACACATGGTAAACACTGTCTGTACGAAACTGTAAATCTGGGTGAAAATTGAATGCCAAGCATAGAGATAATTCAAGAATTAACACGCCAGGATAGAACTCGAAGTAGAAATTTATGGCCATACAAAGAGGTAAATCTCAGATGTATACGCCTCGAAAATTGCTGAGGAAATCCAAGTAAAAAAGTAGAGTGGACCATGCAAATTTGCAGAGAAATACAAGAAAAGTTCGTTGAGTAAAATAAGGTGAAAACACTGAGGGAAGGAGTGGTAAAAATGATGAGTAAAACTGGTAAAAATCAGTGAGTAGAGGAGGTAAAAATGTTGTGTAAGGAGTGGTAAAGACGCTAATTAAGGAGTGGTAAAACTCATTGAGTAAAAGAAGGGTAGAATGTATGATCATTAAGGAAAAACAGAGAGGCAAATAGTTGTAAAACCGTTGGGATAAAGTTCCCATAAAATTTGTAGGGAATGTATTGCCCAACAGAAAGATATAGAAGGAAGAAGAAAACAAATGTAGGGATATTGCACCCATTCAATTCGTAGAGAAGGCATGCCAATACAGAGATATGGAATGAAAATGAAAGGATAAAACACAGAATTTCATAGAGGTTATATCCCCAAAAATCATAGAGCATTTGCAGAGAATAACTGTGTCAAAGGAGGTAAAAATCAGTGAGCAATTGTAGAGATAGATAAGGGTTTTAAATTGTTTTGTGCAACCAAAATGTAGGGAAATTCGATGGGATAATTTCACTGAGTAAAATAAGGCTAAAACGCTGAGGGAAGGGAGGTTCAGAGCTTCGACTCTTCCCCTAAAATGAAAATAAAAAGGGGATACAAAATCTTTGGCAAGAAAATACATTTACTCCAAATAACACATGAGTCGTGGCATACAATAATAATTTAAGGGTAGGAAAGAAATTCCAGGGACTTCCTAGTCAAGGAAATCATTCCAAACCAAGTTTGAAAGAAAAGAGGAAGTGTTGCATCTATACATAAAATGTATGGGTATACATTACTCACAAAGATTCAAAGAAAAAAAAAACATGTCATCGCAGATATCTTAAAGGAAATCATAGGGGACTAAAAGAAGGACATATGCAGTGTGATTTGCACCAAACTCAGAGAATATTTTTTTTTTGAGGTTAGAAAAACACAAACAAATTCGTCGAGGATACATTTGTAAGTAAACGATGGGAATAATTAAATCACATAGAACCAACTTGTTCTAAATACATATTACTAAAATTGCATGTACCATCTATAATATAATGACATCTTAGAGAAAATTATTGTTGGAAACAATCTCCATTCAACAAAGTTTAAATCTTGTATGCCATAAATCTTAATATAATAACACTCTCAATAAAATACCATAGACGACGATGAGAAGTCAAATATGTTCTCCCACTCTTGTGTTCCATCTAGCTCCCCGTTTTCTAACTGTGAAGACCTCACCAGTACCTCCTAGCCAACTCTAGGGGTACTCTTCTTCCCCATTATCCACCAAGTTACAAAGGGGCCATGCACAAACTCAACCAGAA
Source organism: Picea engelmannii (assembly GCA_009831015.1). Taxonomy (NCBI): domain Eukaryota; kingdom Viridiplantae; phylum Streptophyta; class Pinopsida; order Pinales; family Pinaceae; genus Picea; species Picea engelmannii. Next base: position 753,884 of record ML781739.1, read on the forward strand.
TAATCTAGATCCCAACTCGCCTCAAAGGGTAGAGCTACCACTCTCTCTCTCGCATTGGGTATCCCAACTCTCACAAGTAAAACCAGCCAGAATTTTTGCAGCATAACCTTACTTGTAACCAATATATCCCATTCCTCCTCTCAACCATTTGTTTTAAATAATTTCATTAGTGACCACCTTCCATTTGAACATTTAAGTTGTTTTTTTAAATTTTAATGAGGAATTATTCCCCCTGAACACTTGTCGGTCGTTCCCTTAGTTGCACCAATAAATCCACTATTTAATTTAATTAAATTTCAAAATCCCTCACTCATCCTAAAGGAGCTCCTAAAATCACTCCTAGTGGTCCCTTTATTCCCTTTGTTTCCCATGTCTTACTCATTCGTTTATAAAACAAAGTTTAGTTGAAATAGGAAATTTTTCTTGTTAGAACATAATTTATATACCTTTCTATGCTTACCCCTTCTTTTACACTTTATTCCTTCCTTTCTTTAATTTCTTATTTTTTATTTATTTGCACAAGGTGTATTAAATCACTCTTTAGATTTTTTTATTTTATTTTATTGACTTCTTAAATGGATTTAGTTCACCCCTCATTATTTAATTTATGAATTTAAATTTTTAGTCTTCTCACAAATCTTAGAGTTAGGCTTAGTCATATTTTTATTTGCATGAGCTTATACCCTTAGGGATTATTCCTAACAAATTAATTATTTTGTTAACTAATTAATCAATTAATTAATGTGACAGGTGCTCAAGATTTTATAAGGTTTAACATTTTCTCAAGTTCTCTAGGCCACCTACATTCATTCACTCATTTTTATTTTTTTAAAGCATGAGGTGCCCTTCAAGAGACACTCTGTTCTCGAAGGGTGCCACTCACCTTTTATTCAAATTTTAATTATGCGACCTGCCCTTCAAGACACACTACGTGTTCCAAGGGTGCCACTCGCCTTTGACTAGTTTTGGTAGGTGTAGAACCCCTGGTGTCAGTACTCCAGTCAGACAACCTCGTGAGAGACTAAGGGTCTCTAAGGAACAAGGACCCAACCTTATTTTGTTCCCCTTAGAATCTTCGTGAGCAACTATCTCAGTCTTCTCTCACGATATCATGGATCTCTCAAACTAGGTAATCATTAACCTACAATTTGAGCCACGATGGGAGTGCTAGTAGGTTGTGACAAGGATGTTGCCACACCTCTCACTCAACATCTGGTTGTTGTGCATGGCCCTTTAATCCTTATGTGAGTCTTATTAACAAGCAATTGTCATCTTGCATCCATCAATGAAACATTGTCAATCATCCATAAACAACATCATAATATACTTGATCATATATCATATATGCATGAATAAAATACCCAAACCAATACAATCCACTCCCTGACTCGATTCAGATTCCATGGAGGTCCATTGATTCCATCGACATACTCAATCTATCAAGTGTCCTACACACTCAAGGGAAACTGATCAACAACATATGTCAATACATATATATCAAATAACATAACATCATAATCCATCAACAAAATCATAAGAATCATAATCGAACAAACAATCATATACTAAAATCGGATCTCTTGTATGGAAGTGTCCTCAAAGAAGAAGTCAATAACATGTTCTTGCAATAGCAGGGTGTTACATACACCCCCTATTGTTTTAAACTTCACCCCGAAGTTTCACAGTATAAATGCAGTAAATACAACATATAACAAGATCTAAAAGTCTAACTATCAAATAAATATGGAAATTGTTGACGCATATCATATGTGTCCTCCCAGGTAGTCGAGTGTGGACTATAATTGTCCCATTCGACCTTGACCTGATAAAATTTTCAACATCGTAATTGTTTAATGAGATGGTCTAGAATGCAGATCAGATGCACCATGAGTGCACCCTCGTCTGAAACCTGCAAGGAACTCATGTCAATCACATGGGCAGGATCACTAACATAATGTCTCAAAGAAAAAACATGGAAAACATCGTGCATACGCCTCAAAGAATCATGAAAGGCTAGTCGATAGGCCACATTCCCCTTCCTTTCCATGACTTTGAAGATCTCACAGACTTAGGAGATATTTTAGCACCTTTTCCAAACTTCATCAAACTCTTGTGCGGTTTCACCTGCAATAAGACTCGATCAACAACTTCATAACTACGGTTAATGCGATGTGCATTGACATAACTCTTATATTGATATTGCACTTCTTTAATTCTTTGTCTTGTCATTTGCATTTGCTCTTCCATTTCATGGATCGCTTCTGGTCCTACCAAGACCCTATCCTCAAGTCGATCCTAGCTCAAAGGAATTTGACATGGTTTCGCCTAAATAAACTCAAATGGTGCCATCTTAATGTTTCTTTGATATCTTTTGTTGCATGCAAACTCTACCAGTGGAAATAACTCTTCGTACCTCCTTTTTTGGTCCATTACGTACATATGCAACATGTATTCCAAGATTTGGTTTGTTCATTATGTATTCCTATCTGTCTTCGAGTGATACATGGTACTAAAGTTAAGTTGGGTTCCCAAGGACTCTTGGAAACTAGTCAAAAATCGTCGTGTAAACACTGATCCTCAATCGGATATGATCCTTTTAGGCATGCCATGAAATATCACAATATCCCTGATATAAAATCTAGCTATGTCTGGCACCTGATACATCGTATGCACAGGGATAAAATTTTCACTCTTCGTTAGAGTTTATACTATCACAAAACTTGATTCATGCCTCCTTTTGGTCAGCAACAATCCCACAATAAACTCCATCTAAATGACCTCCCATTTCGATTTTGGAATAAAGTGTGGTCGTAGTAATCCTATCATATGTCTATGTTCAACCTTCACTTGTTGACATCCCAGACAACTCACCACATACTTAACTATGTCCGCCTTCATTCCTTTATAGAAGAAAATTGTCTTAAGGTCTGCCCTCATCTTCGTGACTCTTGGACAAGCCATCTACACTTCTCTATGATCTTCGTTTAAGATCAAACTTCTCAAATCAACGTTAGGAAATACATAAATCCAGTTACTATACCTCATCAACTATCTTTGTGCAAAGTATATCCTTCAAACCTAGGTACCAACATGGTGTCTTGTCTGATATTTTCTTTAACCTCTTTATACTAGTCATCGTTTTGTTGTATAGTTAGAATATTTTCTCGAGGATTCATCTAAAAAGGTATCACTAAAAATATGTGTGGCCTCCGACTCAATGCATCTGCCACTCTATTCATTGTTCCTTTTATGTAGGTAATCTCAAAATCATACTCGTTAAGCATTTCTGACCAATGCCTTTGTCGAGTGTTCAAATCATTTTTCATAAAAATGTGTTGCATACCATAGTGGTTCATTTTTAGTCCGAATTTTCATCCAATCAGGTAGTGTCTCCAAACTCTTAGGGAATAAACAATGGAAAATAACTCCAGATCATGTGTCGTGTGGTTCTCTTAATGATTTCTTAATTTCCTTGAGATGTAAGCGATCACTCGACTGTCTTACATCAATACTCTGCCTAATCCTTCCTTGGATTCCTCTGTTCATACCAAGAATTCCTCGTCCATGTCGAGGAATTTTAATATCGACATTGTCATCAATATCTCCTTGAGCCCGCAAAATGATTCTGTGCATTTCTCGATCAAAATAAATTTCTTGTTTTTCTTCTGCAATTCTGTGATCGGATTTTCTATCTTTGAAAAACTTTTGACGAACCATCGGTAATATCCCTCTAAACCCATGAAGCTATGTACTCCTGGTACACTCGTCAGTGCAGGCCATTCCATAATAGTCTCTACCTTAACCAGATCCACAGTGATTCCTTTGTCAGAGATAACATGCCCTAAGTAATGAATTCTTGATTGATAAAGGAGCATTTTGACAGTTTCCTGTCTAATTTGTTCTATCGTAAACACTGTAATACAAAGCGCAAATGTTTGTCATGTTCTTTCATCATCCTAGAATATATCAATATGTCCTCAATGAATACTTGAACAAACTTGTCCAAGAATTCACGAAACACCCCATTCATCAAGCCCGTGAATACCCCTATGGCCTTTGTCAATCCAAATGTTAAAATAGTAAATTCGTAATGCCCGAACCTCATCCTGAATGCGGTCTTAGGAATTTCTTCCTCCATGATACCTAACTAGTGATATTATGATCTCAATTTGATCTTTGAAAACAAAATCACACCCTTCATTTGGTCAAACAAATCATTTATTCTCGACAATAGATATTGGTTCTTGATCATTGCCTTGTTAAATTAACGGTAGTGAATACATAGTCTCCACAACCCATCCTTCTTTCGTAGGAAAACAACAGGCGCACCCCAAGGTAACACACTTGGACATATAATTCCTATGTACAACAAATCTTTCAGTTTCATTTTCAACTCTTGTAACTCATGGGCCGACATATGATAAGGCGTTATTTTTATTAGTTCAGTTCCAGGTTTTAATTCGATGGTAAATTCCATCTCTATTTCGGGCGACAAAACTGGTAACTCTTTTGGGAACACGTCTGCAAACTCTCGTACTACTAGAATATTTTATAATCCTTTTTCCATGCCCTTTATTGTTCAATGCTAAAATTTCATATAGCTTGCATCCCTTGAGCATGCTCTTTCATAGTTGTAGCGAAGAAAAGAACCTTAGGGAAACTCCCTAGTTTCTTCCTTTAATCACTCGTCTCTGTCCCTCATCATTGGTCAAAATCAACTGTTTCGTCTTACAATTGAGTATCACATCACGCGATTCCAACTAGTGCATACCGATCATGACATCATAAGATCCTAATATCATGATGTATATATTGGCCTTCATTACAAAATATCCCAGGTTGAGGATATAGTATGTAACCTTTCCTGCAACTTTCTTCTTCATTCCCGAAGCCATTTCCACGTAGCTAAACTCATCATGTTCGACTGCCTTTACCTTAGCTCATTTTACCGTTTCACCACAAATAATCTCTATGTAGCACTAGGATATATCAAAATACTAAAGGTTTGGTCAGAAATGGTACCTGGCATCTTGAGTATAGTAGAGTAGTGCTTGGCCTGGCGGTTATTCATCGTTGGAGGAATCTGGTGGGCCTTGCCCAAATATCCTACTATAGTGTGTCTAGTTGACCCAGTTGCTCTGGCACTCTCAATCATACAGTCATGTTGGTAATGTGCCTCTCCACATGTCCAACATCTGGTCTTCAGTTGAGTAATCATGGTCCCGAAAGTAGAAGTTGTGGGCCCACCTGCCCAATACCCTAGTTTGTTCTGTTGAACATGCCTAAATTGTTGTTTTTGCGGACGACGTTGTTGTTCATGTTGTGGTCCTATGTAGGGAGCCCTCTAATGAGGAGTCATTCATCGTGGTGTCATGAACGAGGATCCTATCATAATTTCTCGAAACCCTGATGAATGTCTAGCTGGTGTTTGATGCTTCTATGCACCTGATGTCATCTGACCCATCGGTCTCGCAGGATTCCTTCCTTGGCTCCCACTGATCAACTCTTCCTCAGCTATGAGGGCCTTTTGGTCTACATCATGCAACATCTAAGGCATTAGGATCCTCACCTTTGCACGAATGTTGATGTTAAGGTCAAACACAAAATTGTTGACCTTGAGCTTCTCGATGTTTAGATATGGAACATACCCTAGCATCTCCATGAAATGGGCCTCATACTCGGGCACCATATGACCATGTTGTCGTAAGGCATTGAACTCATTGAGATAGCGCTCAATGAATTCCTCTGAAAAATACCTCTCTCAGAATCGCTCCTCGAATAGTTCCTATGAAACATCTTCGACGATAATGTTTAGTTGTGGCAAGAGCATCTTCCAACATACAAGAGTGCTCCCTTTAAGCTAAAATACCACCATGTGGAATTTCATGTTGCAGGTATAGTCACGAATTGAGAAGCACATCGCCATGTTATCCAACCATGCCTTGACGACTGTGTCATCCATGTCACCCAAGAACTTGGGAAACTTAACCTTCTCTAGATATTTGTTAACACTACCAACATCGTATGGGGTGCGTCATGGAACCTCAGGGGGTACAGGTGCCCTGGTTTCATCTCTATCTAGATGGTTAACCAAGGCCTCTGAAATCCTATAAAAGGACCTCAACAACCCAACCACATCACCCACAACAATATGCTCCTTTCCAATGACTTGTTATTCTCCTTGGGGGTTAGACCCCTCTGGCATTGATTCTACTAGAGGCATCATGACTCCTCCTGTAGCACCATGCCATCTTCCTCCATGACGTCCTCTAACTATGATTACTTCTAGGGACACAATTCAATTTAATTAGTGATAAATTATTAATCAAGTGTTTAATATAGCGGAAGGCGTAATGATCCCCAAGTCATGGGGTTGAACCTCACTCTGATACCATATGTAATGACCCCTTTGTTACGACTAGGAAAGAGAAGCACAAAAGGTAATTTATTTTTTTATTTTTTCATTTAAGCATTAGGAATTTAACATCAACACATCATCACAATAGCGCCTAATCAAGGACATCATAATAAAAACATTACAAGAGTAAAATCATCGTAATCAATAATGCTACAACCCATGCATAAACATAATTAGTAATGACACAAAATCAACACATCATCATGTTAGATAACGATACATAATCAACAAGCATCATAAATGGTGATGCAATATCAACTCATCGTGCTCAACTGGAATAATCCATACATTTAATCGCTCAACTCATCACATAAATTTAGTAATAAGGATAACACAAAGATAACTTAATGATAACATAAATATAACATAAATAAATACCCTCTGAACCTACCCTACAAGGTTAGGACTTCCAAGACACATAAGCAACGCTCAAGCCCATGATTCATTCGATTGATTTTGACCATGTATGGTCTTAGGGCTAGAGATTGTTCTGAGGAATAAGGAGGTGTCTACATCCCACTAAGACAATCAAGTCCAAAACCAACTAGCTATATCAACAACATCAACAATAATCAATGACACAATAGTGTTCTAATAACCGATCGCACATCACATAAATTCCAAGGCACAAGAGAATTTAATTACTAAATCAATCATAAAATGACATAATATAAGGCACAAAGAATTCAACTTTATTTTATTTTCAAGGCATAAAAGCAGACATCTACTTTACTTCAAGGTGTGTGATTAATCAACCATTTAATTCATCAATAATCAACATTATCTCTCTGTGAGCGAATGATCCAAATTTGCAATTAAACATAAACCGACACCATTCAATGTGAGAAATTAATATATTAAGTTAGGAAATCATACAACTACATTTAATTTGAAGATGCAAGATTATCTAATTACTAAATCATTTTTACGTCGACATTATTGCAAGGTGCATTAAATCCAATTACTTAATCATTTACAAATCATCAATAAATGATGCAAGAGTACATAAAATTTAAACAATCATACATCAACATAATAATTGGTGCGAGAGTATGAACTCAAGCTTATTTTCAGGGTGCAAGGGTGTCTAACTACTTAACTAGTCATACATCAATATTAAATTCATAGCACAAGCAAACTAATAACTTAACCATTCATCAACCATTAAATCTACATTGCACAAGAGTAAACTATCAATTCATTTCATGGTGCAACCAACGTATCTACTCAATCAATCATACATCAATTTAATGGAAGCAAGAGTAAATTATTACACATCTCATGATAAATTAGTGTTATCCATAGCGCACAAATAGTACAATTACTTAAGTGGTCACACCACAACATTAATCGAGGTGTGCAAGTAAATTTAAATACTTAATTTATCATACTTCAACATTGTATCAAGCGCTAAGAGAAATGTATAGTCTAGTTCCTTAAATTTATTCAGGAGGACCTAAGACCCTTTTTTTTAAATGACAACTGATACATAATAAAATTATTAGGCCTATATATCAGATATCGACATTTAATAAAACATTTAAATAAACATTAAATAAAACACAAAAATATAGTAAAACTATACATGTCAGATATCGATTACTCCACTTAGCAAAGGTGAATTACAAGACATAAAAAGGGGAAGGGTGCAACCACGAATAAGGAAAAACATAGTCCCTCTTTAAGGAAACTAGCATAGAATCTAAAGTAAATTAAATGCAGGGATAATTTAGTTGAGATGCAAGGTAAACACCTTTAGTAGGAAACTCTAAACCTCGGCGAAACTTTAATGCCATGTATAGAGATAATGTTTCATTATGTTGTCGTTGATGTCAAATGATTGATGTCAATGAGTTGATGTATTTTGCATAGTATCATTGATGTATTGATTGAGGTATGACAATACATGCTGAAGTACCTCATATAGAAATTTCAGAATAAAAAATATATAATTGAGCTTGTGTTGAATCTTACAAGTTGAGGTAACTTGTTGATTGCATTGAATCATGAATGAAGGGAGCTTGATGAAGTTTTTGGTTGATTGTATGGGAAGACTCTTGTGATTAACATTTGTTGTATATATTTGATTATGAGTTGTAGCATATTCTATAACAGGTTGACCTGTATTTGTGTTGTTTGTACCACTAGATCAATTGTAATTAGTGTAACATCCCGCTCTGGCGCACTGAGACCACTTATTCTTTGAGGACACTTGCTCGCAAGTGATCTGGACCCTTTTTATATTAGACCTATGATGTTGATTATGATGTGATTGACAGATGATATGATGTGTTACTATTCATG
>ML781739.1:783368-797261 GCA_009831015.1 Picea engelmannii
TTATTGGCCTAATTTAAGTTATTGGACGTACCCTAGGATATGGTCCTTGTCTGTTAATAATTGTATTAGGACTTTCGGTCTTGGTCGAAGTCTTCGGGTCCCCTTGGAGGTGGGTCGAGTGAGTCCTCCAGACTGTGTCTCCTATAGAGGTTGTGTCGTCCTTGATCTCGAAGTACGGGGTGTTGTGATGCGTAGTCGGTCTGTGTCGGGCGGGATATAGACTCCTCTTGCAGCTTAGTATGTATGTCGGTGTGTAACCCCAGGAAGGAAATCCAGTGCCGTATCAAGAGTCTCGGGCTGTTTAAAGGCACAGTTCCACTCTTGCGACACATTCTGAGCCGTATCAGTAGTCTCGGGCTGTTTAAAGGCACAGTTCCACTACTGCGACTCTACTGACGGATCCTTCCTTCTGTGACAGTACTGTGCCTAATCCTAGGTGTCTGTTTCTGCCTGTAGCCTTTGTTGTCCGCCTCCTGTTCGGGGCCTTGCTTCTTGTCGTTGTTATGCCTTTTCGGGTCGTCTGGATTGTGTCCGTCTTACTTGCGTCCTGTTGGTTCAAGGTTGACATAGAGTCTAGGGGGATGTTTCTTCTGCACACGCGCGCACACTGTAACAAAAAGAGAAAAAAAAATTCACCAGTTGACTGAGTAGTTATCCTTAGCTAGGAGGGGTGTTACAATTAGATAGATTGCATTCTATCGGCAAGTTGAGTCTTGCTTGAGAGTTGGTTTTTCTTACTTCAGTTGGTGCTGATACAACCCCCATGATTGTAGTTGTTAAGGTTTAATCTATTATTAGGTTTCTTTTGATTTCACTAGATAACAATAGCATAGATAGGATCAATGAGAAATACACAATCATAAGAGACACATCATTTATCCTAGGAAACTCTCATGGGGGAGAAAACACAACAAAAAATTACTTAATATAGATAGAAAATACAATGCCAAGAGATAAATCAAACAAATACAAAAATTCCTCTCCCAAGAATGCACCTCTCTCTCTCTCTCTTCCTTCTTCTCCAACTACAACTCTGAACTTGCACTCTGATGAACAAGTGAGTGTGTGTCCAAATGAGGTGCTAGCCTCTTTATTTATACTATCTGGCACGTGTGGATGGAGGTTTCTTTTCACTAGCAAGGACGACTTGTTATTATGGGTGGTTATAACCACCTTTAATATATTCTGGGGCCGACTTCTCATTCTGCCTATTACAATTAGGGTTTGACCAATTTGAAAAAGGCGATTTGGTCATTTACAATACCTGAAATGATCAATCCACAAAAGGGGATTGATCTAATTAATAATACATTAATAATAGTTAGAATACTCTTTGCAGTTATAATATTTCAACACTCGCCCTTAACAGGAAGGGTATTCTACAACAACATTAGGCGAGAGACAGGATATCATCATCAACAACATCTTGGAACACTAACTGACATATCTATAAATCATCAAAAAAAATTCTCGTCATCAACATCGGTATTCACAACGGAGAGATGGAATGACATCATCATCTGCATGAACATGGATTAGTATGAAGCTAATACATCATCATCACAACACGAGTCTGTTACACATTATTTTCATCATCCCTATGACCGTTAATGATGTAAACCTATATGTTGCCTTCAGAGGGGTCAGTAGCCTGAGTTCCTAAAGAAATAAGGGAGAATAACTTTTCCTGAGAGAAGAGATTGTCCTTTCCTTTGTAAAAACCCTATTTTGGAGGATTTTCGTAGGCTGTTATATATACAGGGTGCGAAAATGCCTAATTTCCGCACCTTTCTCTATAGCTAGGGTGCATAGTTTTTGCATGCTGCACTATAACTAGGGTGCGATGGCCTCCGTACATGAGAAAAAATGATCATTTTATCGATGCTTCTAGAAGGAGAATCTTCTATGGTGAGGTGGCCTCTGAATGGTTTGGATCTTACTCGCTTTCATGATTTAGTGGGATCATACTAACCTCCTCACCTTATCCTCTTCAGCTTATAAAAGGAGAGGAGCTCTCATGGAGAAATTTAGTTGGTTTTGGATCTTGATTGGAGTTGGATTGAGCTTGGGAAATTTATGTTGGCTTTGATATTTTCTTTGTCAAGATAGATTGTGAGTATCTATCAGATCCATGGTCTCAGAATCCTTGGAGCAAGAAGTGTGTGGGAAGAAAGGAATCGTTGGAAGGAACCTTACGACATCAAGGCATATATTTGTATCCTTCTTCCACATTATATAATACAGTGGCATTTTTCTTTCTCATAAAATCATTAGCATTTTATTACATAACTCCTTGATCACATGTTTAGGTTTTCATTGAATCTACTATGATTTCTTTCACTTTGGTTGGTTTGTGTCATTGCAAATTTGATTTCACAAGAACACTAGAGAAAAGTATGGACAACAGAGATATAAGGAAGCGATATCTTAAGGTATGTCATCCATTCCTTCTTTAGTAGTAAATTCAATGGTAGAAACTTAGGTGGATCTAGGGAGAATAGTTTATGTATGCATTAACTGATTTATCTGATAACAGGTGTTGGTCACATCATCGCAGTAAGAGGTTTTCACATCATCACAACACGAGGCTAACACATCATCACAGCATGAGGCTGGGACATCATCGCAACAATTCAGCTGGCAACACCACACAAAAAGTAATCTGGAATTACAACACAACAATTAAGATGGAAACACCACACAATAATTAAGCTGGAATCACAACACAACAATTAGGATGGAAACACCACACAACAATTAAGATGGAATCACAACACAACAATTAATATGGAAACACCACAAAACAATTAAGATGGAATCACAACACAACAATTAATCTGGCAACACCACACAACAATTAAGCTAGAATCACAACACAACAATTAAGATGGAAACAACACACAACAATTGAGATGGAATCACAACACTAGGCTTGAAACATCAACACAACACTACTCCCCCTTTCGAGGGAGGTCCTTTCAGACTATACCAAGTTTATCTCTAAAGTGCTCAAACTTTACATGAGATAGAGCTTTGGTCAACACATCAACAACCTGTTCATCTGTGCTAACATGTTGGAGCTTTATGGATGCTCTGTGCACCATGTCATAGATGTAATGATATTGGATCTCTATGTGTTTTGACTTGTAATGAAATACAATATTCTCTATCATATTTATGTAGATTTGGTTATCCCATAGGATCATGGTTACTTCCATATCTAGGTCGAATAGACCGGTCAACAACTTACGAAGCCATATGGATTCACAACTGGAAAAACACACAGCATTGTATTTTGCTTCCATTGTACCGAGAAAAATTCTTGATTTCTTTCTACTCTTCCATGAGATCATGGATGACCCCAAAATGAAACAACATCATGAAGTGTTATTCCTATCATAGACACTTCCAGCCCAATTTGAATCAGTGTACCCACTCAGTTTGAAATCATGATCTCCATCATAACTGAGACCATAATATAATGTACCCTTAAGGTACCTCATCACATGTTTTTCATAAACTAGGTGAACATGTCTGGGTTATACCATAAACTGACTCAAAGTGTTCATGACAAAATAAATATCTGGTTTAGTGTTTTTCAGATACATTAGTGATCCAATGATCTGTCTATACAACGTGGCATAAATCAATTATGACGAAGTGTCAATCGGAAGCTTTAGCTTCGTTTCCATGGGTGTATTCAAGGACTTGCACTCCAACATATCAAATCTCTTCAATATTTCTACTACATAATTACCTTGGTTAAGGAAGATTCTCTCTGGGCTCTGCCATACCTCAAGACCTAAAAAATAATGCATTAGGCCAAGGTATTTCATCTCAAATTCTGAAGCAAGCTTCTTCTTACATTTGATGATGATATTTTCTTCTCCAGTTAAGAATAAGTCATCCACATACAACAAGAATATAATCATATCATCATTCATAACCTTGAAGTAGAGGTTAGAATCATATTTACTCTTGGTAAAGCCCAATTTAGTCAGAAAACTATCTATCCTTCCATACCAAGCTCCAGGAGCTTGCTTCAACCCGTACAAAGCCTTCTTCAACTTACAAACATGAGTCTTCTTGTCTTCAACTTAAAATCCTTGACGATGTTCTATATACACTTCTTCTTCAATGAGACCATTTAGGAAAGTTGTCTTTACATCCATTTAGTGTAAATTCCACTTCATATTAGTTGCAAGGGCTATGGTTGTTCTGATCAAAGTGTATCTGGCTATAGGAGAAAATGTCTCTTCATAGTCAATGTCTTCCTTTTTGGAAAACCTAGGAGCTACAAGCCTTTCTTTATAATTCTCAATGATTCCATTAAGATCATGTTTTATTTTTAAGATCCATTTGGAAGATACCACATCCTTTCTCTTTGGTCTGGGAACTATTTCCCATACATCATTATTTATTATGGATTGGTATTCTTTTGTCATGAGATCTGCCCAATCTTTCTTCTGAATGGATTTTTCAAAGCATGTAGGCTCCTTCTCTGGGATATCACACATCAAATCCATATAACTGGAGAATGGCTTATGTCTCTTTACTTGTCTCGTGGTTCCTTCAGGAACACCATAATTCTCTCCATCTTGAATGATATTCCTAGCCCAATCAAGTTTTCTTTTATGGGAGATCGTCATCTGAGGAGGTTCATGAAATTTTAATATGCCGTGATCTTCTATAATTTCCACATCAGGGGAAACTCTGACTTCCCTCACTATTTATGGAACTCTCGGAACCTCCCTCAATGATTATGAAACTCTCAGAGCTATAGGTTCCTCTTCATATACTTCTTCAAGATGGTATCTTCTTGATTTCTTGAGTGCTTCATATTCATCAAAGTTCACATCTCTCTTGATCTCAATATGATGGTGACCTAGTATATAAACCCTGAAGACCTTGGATACCTCATAGTACCCAACAAATATTACCTTCATTCCTGAAGGGTCTAGCTTGTTTGTCTTCTCTTTCAGAATACGTACAAATATTGGGCAGCCAAATATTTTTAGATGGCTTACTTCTGGCTTATATCTGGAGAACATCTCTTCAAGGGTCTTGAACCCAAGTGTACTATGTGACAATAAGTTTTGTACATATGCTGTTGTTTTTGCTTCTTCTTCCCATAAGAACATTTGGAGACATTGATCATGGATCTTGGTCTTCACTGCTTCCATTATAGTTGTGTTCTTTCTTTCTACCACATCGTTTTGTTGAGGATTGTAAGGAGTGGTGAGCTCCCTCTTAATACATACATCTTTGAAATAGTTTACAAAATCTTTTGAGGTGTATTGTCCTCCATTATCTGACCCGAGTATCTTTATATTTCTTTTATAAAGATTTTCTATCAAGGCTTTGAATTCTTTGAATTTACTAAACACTTCATCTTTTTATTTCAAAAAGTAAACCCAGGTCTTATGAGAATATTCATCAATAAAAGATATATAGTATACATACCCACTGATGGAGGATGATGGAATTGGTCCACACACATCATAGTGAATGAGTTCTAAGACTCCTTTTTATTTACTATCTCTCTTCGGAAAAGGGTTCTTGATGTTATTCCCTTGTGCACATCCATTGCACACACCTTCATGGTCAACCTTTAGCTCTGGTAGACCTGTGACTACCTTGCATACATACAATAATTAATTTTAGTTGATGTGGGATAATATTCTATGCGAAAGTTCACATGGATTCTCAATCGCATGGGTCATGGCTGCTTCTGAGTTACCCTTTATCTTATACAAGCCACCTTCTTCTTTTCCAATGATGATTTCTTCTTTCATGGTTTTTCCTTTAGCCCACATAAGAACTTCTCCGTCTATAAAGGAAATTATAAAGCCTTTATTTTCTAAAGATGATATGGAGAGTAGGTTCTTTGTCAACCCTGGTACATAGAGTATATCCTTCATATTCATTGGAATCCCTGAGTCAAGATTGTAGTTTGATTCTCCTACTCCCTTGATGGGATACTGATAATCTTATCCAAGTGTAACTTTCTGAGAAGAATTATTTTTTGAAAGGAAAGAGAGAATATCTCTTTGACCTGTCATGTGCTTGGAAGAACCACTATCAATGAGCCAAGAGTCTTCTCCAGGTGATACTGATCCTGAGAGGGTCGAGATTAAGACATAGTTTTCAATTCATTCTCTTATCATCTTTATGGGTGGCCCTTCATCTTCAACTGCATGGGCATGGTGCCTCTTATTTTTCCTCTTGTATTCTTCTCGTCTAGTGGGACAATGTCTCTCAATATGTCCCATCTTGTTACAATGACAGAATTCGTAAGATGAGAAGTCTCTTTCTTTTGTTTGTCCTTTCTTCTGGAATCTCTTTGGTTGAGATATGATTTTTTTTTTGGGGGTGAGACTCTTTATGATCTTCTTTCAGGAAAAAAGACTTCTTTCCTCCTCCTTTAGTGTGAGTATCTAGGGTTTGATCTTCATCAATTGATAATAAATCTTCTCGATTAGCTACTCTTGATTCTTCTTGAATACATTCTTCCCAAAGACCGTCAAATTTTAGTTTCTCTTTTCTGTCACAAATAGATTGGATAAATGCATTCCTAGGTATCATGAGACCATTAAGGGCCATTATTATGAGTTCTTATTCATCTATAGTATATCCAATAACTTCTATCTATTATTTGAATTGAGATATTTTGGAGAAATATTCTTGGATTGCTTCTCCTTTTTGCATCATTGTATTCTTGAGTTGAGTTCTTAGATTCATCTTCCGGTTTATGTTCTTTCCTTCATATAATTTGGTTAGGGAATCAAACATTTATTTTGGAGTGTTCTTTGAAGACACTTGAGGAATCAAGTGATCTTTGATAGAATCTTCCATGATTATTTTAGCCCTGATCGTGTCCTTTTGGTGATTTTCTTTATCTGCAGCATCGTCGGGTTTTGATAATTCTTCTTTGATGAATATTGCTAGGTCATTCTATTCAAGAATGAGTCCAATCCTATATTTCATGGTGCAGAATTTTTCCAAATCTTCTAGCTTGTCAACAAGATTTGTACTTGCATACATCTTTTAACTAGAGCTAGAAAATGACCAAAAAATGAAAATGCTCATAATTGAATTTTGAACTTACTAGGAGGTGCACTTGGATGAGACTAGTAGCCTGGTGTGTTTATATTTTAGAAAATCCAAATTTTGCCCCTCAAAACCTGATATACAGATTTCTTGACTAGTGCTTCTGGTTTTCTGGTACTTCTAGTACTTGGGTACTTCTAGTACTCTAGTACTTGTGGTACTTTGTGAAAAGTAGGGTTTCACTTTTAAAAATATCTAGTCAATAAAATGATGCACTAAGGATGCCAAAGTGATCCTTGAGGAAAGGCGCACTTTTCTAGATGGTTTTGGGGATGAAATTCTTCTTCAATAAAAATCCCTAATTTGCATGTACGATAACACTGACGTTTTTTTTTTCTCTTGTGAAAGATCCTCTCTTTATATTAGCACTAATACCATGTTAAGGTTTAGTGTATTATTAGGTTTCTTTTCATTTCACTAGATAACAATAGAATAGATAGGATCACTGAGAAATACACAATCATAAGAGACACATAATTTATCGTGGAAAACTCTCCTGGGGGAGAAAACCCAACAAAAACTTCCTTAATATAGATAGCGAATACAATTCCAAGAGATAACTCAAAAAAATATAGAAAGTCCTCTCCCAAGAATGTGCCTCTCTCTCTCTCTTCCTGCTTCTCCAACTGCATCTCCGAACTTGGGTTTTGATGAACAAGTGAGGGTGTGTCCAAATGTTGAGCTAGCGTCTTTATTTATACTATCTGGCACATGTGGACGGAGGTGTCTTTTCACTAGAAGGGATGACTTCTTATTCTAGGTGGTTATACCCACCTTTAATATATTATGGGGCCGACTTCTCATTCTACCTATTACAATTAGGGTTTGACCAATCCGCAACATTTGGTCATTTACAATACCCAACATGATAAATCTGCAAAAGGGGATTGATCTAATGAATAATATATCAATAATAATTAGAATACTCTTGGCCATTACAATATTTTAACAGTAGTCACATGTAAAACATAATACAAAATCTTACACATACATATGGTGTCTCTTGTGTTCATTGTGATTATTGATTGATTTCTCTCTATTATTGATGGATGTCGTTGGTGAATGGTTACATGCAATATTACAATGATGATGTGTAATATTATTTTTTGAAATGTTTGATAACTTGAAGTGAGAAAGAATTGTAAAATCCGATACACTAATTCACCCCCCACCTCTTAGTGTGGTTGGTGTGTCCAACAGATAATTCGTGGATTAGCACACCAAGATAACACTAAAATTTTGGGAGAAATTAATGGCCATACGTAGAGGTAAATATTAGAGGTATACCCATGGAAAATCGCTGAGGAAAGAAAAGTAAAAATGCATAGTGCACCATGCAAATTAGCAGAGCAATATAAGAAAAATTCATTGAGTAAAATAAGGTGAAAACATTGAGGAAAGGACTGGTAAAAATGTTGAGTAAAAGTGTTAAAAATCATTGAGTAAATGTGGTAAAAATGCTAAGTAAGGAGTGGTAAATACGTTGAGTAAGGTGTGGTAAAAATAATTGAGTAAAATAAGGGAAGAATCATTAAGAATCAAGGTAAAACACATAGGAAAAGAGTGGTAAAATCGTTGGGATAATCTTCCCATTAAATTTGTAGGGAATGTATTTCCTAACACAACGATCTGGAAGGAAGAAGAAAATAAAAGTAGCGATATTGCACCCATACAATTCGCAAAGAAGGCATGCCAAGAAAGAGATCTGGAAGGAAAGATGAAAGGATACAACACAAAATTTCACAGTGGTTATATCCCCCAAAATTTTAGAGCATTTGGATAGAATCATTGTGTAAAAAGAGGTAAAAATCGTTGAGCAATTGTAGACATAAATAAGGGTTTTAAATTGTTGTGTGCAAGCAAATTGTAAGGAAATTCAGTGGGATAATCTCTCTGAGTAAAATAAGGTGAAAATGATGAGGGAATGAAGGTTCATATCTCTAACTCTTCCCTTAAAACGCAAATAAAAGAGGATTCAAAATCCCTGGAAAGAAAATGCAGTTAATCCAAATAACACATGAACCATGACATGCAATAATAATTTAAGGGTAGGAAAGAAATTCCAGGGACTTCCTAGTCGAGGAAATAATTATGTCTTCCAAAAATATTTTGCAAGAAAAGAGGAAGCCCTGCATCGATACAAAAAACACAAGGGTTTACATTACTCGTAAAGATTCACAGAAAACAAAACAAACGAACATGTCATCGGAGATATCTTAAAGTAAATCACAAGGGATTAAAAGAAGGACAGATGTGGTACAATTTGTAGCAAACATAAAGAAAAACATTTGGTTGAGGTTAAAAAAAACACAAACAAATTCACAGAGGATACATCTGTAATGAAATGATGGGAATAAGTACATCATGCAAAACCAAATTGTTCTAAATACATCTTACTAAAATTGCATGTACCATCTATAATCTAATGACATCTCACATAAAAATAATTGTCGGAACCAATGTTCATTCAATGAAGTTTAAATATTGTACATCATACTTCTTAATACAATACAGTTCTCAATAAAATACCATAGCTGATGATGAGAAGTCAAATATGTTCTCCCACACTTGTGGTCCGTCTAGCTCCCCTCTTACTAACCATGAAGACCTCACTGATACCTCCCATCCAACGCTCGTGGTACTATTATTCCCTCTTATCACCCTGAGTTGCAAAGGGGCCCCACAAAAACACAACCAAAATACTCCAGCTCCCAGATTGCCTCACAAGGTAGAGATACCACTCTCTCTCTTGAGGTGGGTATCCCAAATATCACAAGTAAAACTAGTCAGAATATCTACAGCATAACCTTACTCATAACCACTCTCTCCCATTCCTCCTCTCCTCCATTTGTTTTATATAATTTCCTTAGTGATCCCTTTCCATTCGCATACTTAATTTTTTTTTTTTTTTTAATTAGGAATTATTCCCCCCATACAGTTGTCACCTGTTCCCTTAGTTGAACCAATAAATCCACCATTTAATTTGATTAAATGTTAAAATCCCTGACCCATCCTAAAGGCACTCCTAAAATCACTCCTAGTGGTCCCTTTATTCCCTTTGTTTCACATTTATGACTGATAGCTTTCTAAAATGGTGCTGAGTTGAAATAGGAAAGTTTTATAGTTAGACTAGACTTTATATACCTTCCTATGCTTACCCCTTCTTGTACGCTTTATTCCTTAGTTGTTTTAATTTTAATTTCATATTTATTTGCACAAGGTGTATTAAATCACTCTTTAGATTTGTTTTATTTTATTTATTTATTTCTTAAGTGGATTTAATTCACCCCTCATTATTTAATTTATGAATTAAATTTTTTAGTCTTCTCCCTAATCTTAGATTTAGGCTTAGTCACATTTTTATTTGCACAAGCTTAGACCCTTGGGGATTATGCTTAACAAATTCATTCTTTAGTTAATTAATTAATGAATTAATTAATGCAGCATGTGATCAAGATTTTAAAAGGTTTAACATTCACTCAAGTTTTCTAGGCCACCTAGATTCATTGGCTCATTTTGTTTTTTAAACAGTGACGTGCCCTTCAAGACACACTTTGTGCTCCAAGAGTTCCACTCTCCTTTGATTCAAATTTTCATTATGCAAGGCTCTGTAATGTCCCCCGCCTCTTAGAGAGGTGATGAGGAGACTCAGTGGCCTGGGCACCCCCACTAGGTCATAGTCTCACACTGAGGGGGGGAAGTCAAGAAGTTAAAAGTT
This sequence comes from Picea engelmannii, assembly GCA_009831015.1. NCBI lineage: Eukaryota > Viridiplantae > Streptophyta > Pinopsida > Pinales > Pinaceae > Picea > Picea engelmannii. The sequence continues at coordinate 794,197 of ML781739.1, forward strand.
ATATTTTTAAGTTTACTTAAGAAAGGAAAAGGATAAAGGAGTAAAAGATAACTCAACAGAACAATAGAAGATTAACCCTGGGAGTTAACCTAACTCAATAGAGAATTAGAAGGAAAATTATAAGTAAGAGGTTGGGGTGCACCTATTACTCATTCTGGTTTTGGATTAGCATTTGCTATTGCTCTTGAGCATTCAGTTTGGGGGTTTTGTTGTACAAACCCTTGTGAGCAACTCAGTGGTGAAATACCCACTCACCTTGTTCTGTAGCTTGGTGTCGGGGATGAAAGACTACTCCACACCATTCTAGTCTTAGCCCATCTCCATCTAGCACTTCAGAAGGTAGCAGGTCGTATTGTTCTTGTGTTTCCAACAAGGGTGCACCATCATCTAGAGGGAGGTTCGATCCAGCTTATCCTGAGGGCCTGGGGCCATTCCAACAATTGGGTTTTGTTTGCAGGGGAAGGACCATCAGTTTGAGGGCTTTTCTAGAGGGTTATCATCATTCTACATTTGTCTATATATTGGGACATCTTGGAGCCATAGGGGATGTCCTGTGATTCAGTAAAACTCAAATCTAGGGAGATCTGCTTGAGATCTGAGTCTGAAACTTCTCCCATGGGATTCTCATAGTCTGATATATATTTTTGGAGAGTTTCATAGCATTTGGAGGCCCCCTTCATCAGGGCTGAACCAGCTAGGGTTTCAGTCATCCAGTGGGGCTCTCCATTCAGTGGAGGAATTCAAATATACGAGGTTTGAGAGTGGATTTGAGAATTTGGACATCTGGGTTGTCCTTGCAGTTGCTCGATCTATCATTTGGCTTATTTCTCTGGATGATTGGACACTTTTGGTAGTAGGGTAGAATTATTGAGGGCTTCAACATTCTAGCAGGACGTGACACTTGGAAGTTGAGCATTAGTACGGCTCAGATCTGCTTGATTCAATCTTCATTATATATCCAGAGCCTTTGGAGGCTTATTTTGTATTGTCGGGAGAATTTTGTAGCAGATCATATCTATTTCTTGTACGTCCATCTGAGGTTTATGCCAGATCAACCATCTATTGTATTGATCTTACATTGCTCATAATAAAAAGGTCAGATCTTTTCTAATTCTTCTACATCTTGAATATATTGTGATCTCCATGTTTTGATGAATCTTGTATGCACTTAATAAATCAATAAATTAGTAGTGTTTAGTGATTCCAAGAAATAATTTGGCTTGGGATCATTAAAGTGGTATCAAAGCCTCAATCCTCCAGACCTGTGGAGAGATCGGTGCATGCAGAAGTACAAGGGAATTGTTATGGGTCGGAGGAAGAAAAACAACAGTGAAACAGAGGTAGAAATTGAATGGTCAGGAGACGACCATGAGCCTCAAGGCTTGGCTCTCTTAGTAGAGAAATTTGGTAAGTTCCAGCAAAACATGAACCGCACAGAAAGCACATTGGTTCGACAGTTGGATGAGTATCAGGAAACCAACAGAAGGGAACAAACCGAAATCTCTGAAACCTTGAAGAAAGTTGATGAGAATCTGCAGAAAATGAACGAGAACCAAACTAGGATAACTGACCTTCTAATGTAAGTGACCCATTGAGGTGAAGATCCTGATATGAATGGGAATAAGGAGGCTAGAGGGTCTGGTGGAACCCATGAGGAATTCAGATATAACCCGGAGAAAGCACTGAGATCCGAAGGAAGTCTTAGAGGTGGCACGTTCCATGGGCAAATGGGTAGCAGGACCAATCATAGTCCATACATAATAGTGTTCATTGATGAACCACTAGGCCAACACTCAGGTAGTAGAGCTAACCCCAGACCATACATGCCCACATTCACAGATGAGAATGGGCAACATGAACAGGTTGAAGATTTTGTGGAACAATTAGCCAGGAGTACCAGGGAATACTACAGCTTGGATATGAAAGTTCAAAGACAAATGTCCCTAGACCAGTATTGTCAACTGAGGTTCAGAAACCAGCCTAGGATGAACCATAGGGTAAACTTTGAGTTTGAGCGAAGGTCAAGGAAGATAGAGATTCCATACTTTGATGGTATGGCTAAGATGACAACACAAGCATGGGTGTAGAAGCTGGATACTTACCTGCAGTTTAACCCCATGAGGGAGATGGAGGCCATCAAGTTTGCCACTATGTACTTGGATGAAAAGGCCCATGAATGGTGGTACCATGGGATTACCACACTCGGCCACAACCAGATTGTATCCTATACATAATTCACTCATAGGCTCATTGATAGATTTGATCTAGGATATCCTGAGTTACATTTCCGGGAGCTCACCCAACTCAAGCAAACAGGTACGACTGAGGCATACATTGATGAGTTACAGAGGTTTGCAGTGATGGTGAAAGATATGTCCCCAACTAGGCTCATGATGTTCTTTACATAAGTATTGATGGAACCCTTGAAGGGTTGGGTTAAGGCCTTCAAGACTACCAGCCTACAGGAAGCCATTTGGAAGACGAGGGATCTGGGTCTAGTTTCTAAACCAAAATTCATACCTAGACCACCTCTTAACAATGGTGGAAGATATCAAAGGCCTCCAATAAACTAGGGAGGACGTGACCCTAAGGGTTATGACAAGGGCCATGGTAGAATAAATGACAACACCAGGAGGGAACTGAGAAGGAAGCAACTCTGCTTCACATGCAAGGAGCCATGGAATCCCTCACACAAGTGCATGGGACAAGGATAGGTACATTACATTGAGGTCACTTCAGATGACGAAGAAGAGGAGGTATGGTGAGATACAAAACATGGAGGACGAAATGTTAGAGGCAACAGAAGAGGAGGTTCCAGAACTAGACTGTGCGGCTGGAGAGAAGGCTACGTTAGCATCTATCAGCGGGGTACCCAAGTTCAACACCTTCAAGATGAGAGGGGTCTTATAAGGACAGAGAGTGTCGATTCTGATTGATGGAGGAGCTTCCCACAATTTCATTGATGCAGCATTACTGAAGAGGAGGAACATACCTACAGTAGAGTTTGAAGGATTCAAAGTGGAGGTAGAAGGTGGTAGTACTATGCCCTGTAACAGATACATACC
>ML781739.1:801793-864948 GCA_009831015.1 Picea engelmannii
AAGGTCAGATATTTTCTTGTGCTTCTACATCTTGAATATATTGTGATCTCCATGTGTTGATGAATCTTGTATGCACTTAATAACTCAATAAATTAGTAGTAGTTAGTGATTCCAAGAAATAATTTGGCTTGGGATCATTACAGGACATACTACATGATCCAAGGGTGCCACTTTCCTTTGACTGGTTTTGGTAGTTTTCCAACCCCTCGAGTCAATACTCCATTCAAGCGATCTTGTGAGAGACTAAGGGCCTATAAGGAATAAGGACCTTCCCTTGTTGCACCCCCATTAAAATATTTGTGAGACACTGTCTCAGTTTGCCGTTACGACAGTGTGGATCTCTCAAAGTAGGTAATATTTAACATATAATTCTATCCACGAAAATATGCCTAGTAGGCTGTGACATGGTTGTTTCCACACCTCTCCCTCAACATCTAGTTGTTGTTGATGGTGACGCAGTCCCCTGACCCTCAGGCCGAGATCTACGCAGGATCAATCTCCACAACTGTGCTAATATGGAACAACTCAGTGGCCTCTCACTGTAACCCAAATGATCCACAAGTCCTTCGGAAACCCCACCTGTGCAAACAAGCACAAGGTGCAAGCTTCACCTCCTCCAAGTGACCATGTTGCTATGACCTTGAGCCAAGCCAAATAGAAACCTTTCGCATTTCGTGACTTCGGGGTTTTCAAGGCAAAGTGCCCCGACTCCTTGTCCTTAGAATTTATGAAATGATGAACCTTGAAAGGGTCTAACAACTGCTTGGATCCACCCTTAAACCTTCTCCATGTGACCCAGTCCTATGACCTAGTTTTATTCCTCTGAATTCTTTCAGGGTTTGTGATATCGCGAGTCGAGACTCCCTGTCTCACGATTCCTTCACTCTTGAACTCCCCGTTACCGAAATGTTGAAAAGGGATTAACGGCTCTGACTCCTCCCTTAGCCTCCATCCACGTGACCACCACTCTATGACCACACACTTAACATCAAAGCGCTACTGGGTTTCACGATTCAGGGAATCGCAATGCAAGCGTTCATCCTTAACCTTTCGAATGCCTAGTCCATGAAATGCCAAAATCTCTCTGCTAAGAGATCAACAACCCAGGTCCTTTTGGAACTAAGGACCATGATCTAACTAGATTGATGGCTCAGAAAATTTTAGGCCTTTTCCTGAAACCTTAACGACTTGCCATGTGTCCTCCTATGGATGGTCACGATGCTTTCAAGATTTTGTCAGGTCCTCTCCTTTGCTTCTACAAGGGTTAAACTTCATTCTCCTCTTTTCAAATCCAATGGCTATCGATCCTTTACGTGAGATATGACAGTCACGATCTGATCTTATGTGCACTTCCTTGGGACTAAATCCTGTGCATGTATCCTTGATCCAGCGGCTCTCGGGCCATTGCACTCCAGATCCAACAACTAGTGTGATTTCATGAATTCGGCGATTGGAAGTATGGGGTGTAGAATCCTATGCTCCTCCAAACCCCTGATTCCTGAATGTGTGGATATCCAAGGGTTTAAACCCCTTGTGCCTTCACCTGATCCAATGGTTGTCGAGTATTGGCATTAGATATGACGGGTCAGATCTATTCTCTTTGCACTTTCTCCTCCTGTGTGCCTGGACGTAGATTCAACATTCCAGATATTTCCTCCCAGTGCAGATCCAATGGCAGTTGTGCTCCTCCTACTGATCTTTCGGCTCTTCCCTTCCCTTGGAAGAAATTTGATGATCGAAGGTCTCAACCTTCGATGCTTCCCTTGTGATCCCGGTTACTTTGGGTCTCATCTGTTCTATAGAAATTCTTCCCCTCCTAAGCTTAGTCAAATCAGAAACCCTGAAAGGTTTCTCGACCTTCTACTCCTTTCTTTTGTTGCTCTATGTGAAAACACATTGTTTCTCCTAAGCTTCGAAACTTAGAATAAGTCGACCCTCACACACTCCTTGCGCTGCTGATATTTCCTCAATCTTAGATCCAAAGTATTTCTTGAAAAGAAATGATTTACACCCTCTTGGCGTTCCTTTTCTCAATGCACACCTTGCAGATCCCATAGAGTGTTCAGTAACTCTGGTTGTCTTCGAGCTCGACACTTCCATTTTATCATAAATCAAAAGAGTGTTCTTCTCGGTGCATTCTATGCACTCACCCAATTCCCTCTTGGCAGAGTTATACAAAACCTACATTATTTATGTCTACCCTGAACTCGAAACAGAGTTCCTCCTATGCACTCCTTGCACTCGCTCGATGCCCTCCTGGAAAAGCTCTACAGAACCTTAGACATTATGTCTTCCCTCTCTGTGCTCTCCTCTTCATAGTCTCTCCTTTAGGATGTTCAATGATCCTGTGGATTTTTGTTTGAGTCCAAGATTTCCTTCCGTGCGCCCTCCTAGCACATATTTTCCTAAATTCCGCAGAATTCAGAAGTGCACTTTATGAACTAGCTTACAAAACCCACAGTGTTCTGTCATGCAACCTCTTGCATGGAGCCACAAAGAACCAGACCTGGAATCAAAGAAACCAACAGACAACCATTTATGTCTGTAACCTACAAATGCGTACAAACATACATCTACAACATATCATAAGCACATAAAGACATTCATTCAATTACCCAGAATAACATGCAGGAAAAACTGCTCTCTGTTTGTATTAATAAAAATGCCTCTTTACAAATGTGCTCAAGCTCTGACTGCAATAGAGTCATGACTTCTTCTCTTCTCCCTATTTCTCTATTCTTAACCTTCTTTTTCTTCCTCTTAAAAACAAAAAGAAGATCTCTTTACAAAAGGCAGATCCTCGAGCACTTCCCTCCATCCTCACCAACTCTCATTAATTACAATGAATTACATTGAATGGGACATCTAATCTTAATTGGATCTAGATCCCCATAAACCTATTAGCCATTAAGGCAACACCAACTACAACATGCTCGAAGGCATGGCTTCAGCTCTACCAACCTTACAAACATTTAATACATTAACTTCAAATTTGAAATTTGAAAGTGAGAGGGATGCGCCTTTCCTCTCCATTGAATGCATGCTGGGTGTGTTGGTTAGTTGGCACTTGATGACGTTGGAGTGATGCTCCTACATCATACTCCTCAGCTACAAAAATCATGAGCTCTTGTTCATGAGCTTCCCAACACCACTGTCGAAATCCACTCGGATCTCAAACATTTCTCTGGAGTTGTTCATCTGCTCCACTATTTCATTGTTGTTGTTGCATCTGTTTCCCTGCTGCTATGGTAGGTTCTCCTCTGCTCATCTCCTCCTCACTGGTAGTTTTCGCTACTGACCTCTACATCAGCCTTCTAATCTTCTCAATCTCCTCGTCTATATGCTCCCATGGATGGCTCTATCTATGAATTATTCTCGGATGCATTATCTCTTTGCAAATGGCTAGATCAATTAGACCCCCCTTGCTATTTCCTCCATTTCTTGTGGCCTTGACTTTCCACCCTACTGCAAAATTCATCTCTGAAATATGCACTTCTTATTGACTAACCTGTTGTTCAGTCACCTTCTCTGAAATATTTTCCTCTACCATTTATTCTGCTGGTTCGGCTCCAGCTTCCTCCAACTTCTCTCCACACTTGAATTTTGCTTCATCTTTTGATGCATGCCTCGGCACTCTAGTCATCATCTGTTCAAATCCTTGGCTGAAATTTTTGAGCAATTCCTCCAAATTCACTTATGGTAACATCTGCATGACTGTCTTCTCATGGCAGTCATTTACTGGTTCTGGATGGTTCAATCAATCCTCTATCATCTCTAACTCCTTCTCCTATGGAGTGAGCATCTTAATTCTGTTCTCCTCTTCTTCTCTTGTTGTCAGCTTTAGTGCTGCAAATGTCTCCCCATTAGCTTCCTGGCTGAAAATTATGAGCCATTCTTTTGCATTCTCCTTTTCCTCTACTTGGGAAGCCTATGATATCTACTTCATTATCATCGTGATAGTCTCTGATGCTTATTGTTCCTTTTTTGTACCTACATCACAGACACAGTTAACTTTAAAATCATTTGGCCCCATGGCCTCCTTCTTAGATTTTTGTTGCACTATAACCTCATGCACAATGCTTGTATTATCCTCTACTAGACTATTTGGAAGAAATACTTGAATTCCCCCAATCATCAGAATACTTTTCTAACATTCCTTCTATGTCAATGCCTCTTTCTCATCTGCTCTCCCTTACCCACCTGACAGTATGGGATTTTTCTGTTGCCCACATAACAGTCTATGAGATCAGTCGATCCCATCTCCATCAACACTCCTTGCTGACATGAACCCACTTCTGAGTTCTCAATACTTTCAAATAGTCTCATCTCATTCTCAGTGCCCACTTGGAAGATTGGGAATTTTCTATTTCCCACTTGGCAATCTATGAGATCCTCCAACGATCTCATCTCATTCTCAACGTCACTGAGATTTCTCCCAGTCTCTGGTTCACAAGTGTGAACCACTCCTTCTCTGTCATCTAGGCTTCTAATAAGCCTCAACCATTCCTTCAGCAGTCTCCGCTGCCTTCGGGCCAATAAATACCGAACTGGCCACTTTACCCTTCTCTTTATGGGCCATTCATATACCCAATGCAGCTTTGCATCCTGTTGCATTTGTAGTGAAAGATCTTTGAATCTCACCCTTATCTCAGCGAGATATTCATCCATCTCATATTTTCTCTACTGCTAATGGTTCTTATTTCCACCATGTCCATGGCCTTCAGTAGCCATCTTCCTGTTCCTGTATACCCTGCTGACAAACTTGATGTTGTCACTTTGCAACCGTGAGTGCTTCCAGCCTTTCCTACAGTCCTCTTGAATGTCTATTGAATGTTGGGCACCTTGAAACAATCATCACAGAGCTTCAACACTCTGTCTTCCTTTTCCTCTATCTCCCTCTACCTACAATATATAGACAAAATCAAGCTCTAATACCACTTTGATGCAGACCCCCGACCCTCAAGCCGAGATCTGCACAGGATCGATCTCCACAATTATGCTAAATTGGAATAGATCAGTGGGTTCGTTCTGTAACCCAAATGATCCACAGGTCCTTCGGAAACCCCACCTGTGTGAAAAAGCATAAGGTGTGAGCTTCACCTCCTCTAAGTGACCACATCGCTATGACCTCGAGCCAAGCCAGATAGGCACCTTTTGCATTTCTTGACTTCGGGGTTTTCAATGCAAAGTGCCCCTGCTCCTTGTCCTTAGAATTTCTGAAATACCGAACCTCAAAAGGGTATAATGGCTACTTGGCTCCTCCCTTAAACCTTCTCCATGTGACCTGGTCCTATGACTTGGTGCTATCCCTTTGAATGCTTTCAAGGTTCACGATATCATGAGTCGGGACTCCCTGTGTCACGACTCCTTCACTCTTGAACTCCCAATTGTTAAAATGATGAAAAGGTCTTAATGGCTATGGCTCCTTCCTTAGCCTCCATCCACATGACCACCACTCTTTGACGATGCGCTTAACATCAAAGCGCTACCAGCTTTCAAAATTCTAGGAATTGCGATGCAAGCATTCCTCCTTTCCCTTTTGAATCCTCGGTCCATGAAATGTCGAAATCTCTTTGTTGAGAGATCAATGGCCAAGGTCCTTCTGGAACTCATGACCATGATCTAATTGGATCGACGACTCAAAATATTTCGGGACTTTTCTTGAAACCTTGACTTCTTGCCATGTGTCCTCCCATGGACAGTCATGATGCTTTCAGGATTTTATTGGGTCCTCTCCTTTTCTTCTATGATGGTTAAACCTCATTCTCCTCTTTTTAGATCCGATGGCTATCGTTCCTTTACACGAGATCTGACAATCATGATCTGATCTTGTGTGCACTTCCTAGGGACTAAATCCCATGCATGTATCCTTGATCCAACGACTCTTGGGCCACTACACTCCAAATCCAATGGCTGGCACAGTTTCATAATTTCGACGATTACAAGTATGGGGTGCAACCTCCTATGCTCCTCCAAACCCCTGATTCCTGAATGTGTGGTTATCCAAAAGTTTAAAAACCATACGCCTTCGCTTGATCCAACGGTTGTCGGGTATTGGAATTAGATCTGATGGTTTAGATCTATCCTCCTTGCGCTCTCTCCTCTTGTTTTCCTGGACGTAGATTCAATGGTCCATATCTTTCCTCCCAATTTCGATCCAATGACAGTTGTGCTCCTCCTCTTGAGCTTGCGCCTCTTCCCTTCCCTTGGCAGAAATTTGATGCTCAAAGGTCTTGGCCTTTGATGCTTCCCTTGCGAGCCTGGTTCCTTTGGGTCTTGTCTGCGTTATAGAAATGCTTTCCCTCCTGAGCTTAGTCAAATTAGAAACCTCAAAAGGTTTCTCGGCCTTCTACTCCTTTCTTCTATTTCTCTATGCACAAAGGCGTTGTTCCTCCTAAAAAGAAGATCTCTTTACAAAATGGGGCACCTCGAGCACTTCCCTCCATCCTCACAAACTCTCATTAATTACAATGAATTACATTGAATGGGACATCTAATCTGAATTGGATCTAGATCCCCATAAACTTGTCATCCATTAAGGCGACACCAACTATAGCATGATCAAAGGCATGGATTCGTCTCTACCAACCTTACAAACATTTAATACATTAAATTCAAATTTGAAATTCTAAAATGAGAGGGTTGTGCCTCTCCACTCCATTGAATGCGTGTTGGGTGTGTTGGTTGGCTAGCGCTTGATGAAGTTGGAGAGATGCTCCTGCATCAGATGGCCCCTTTACTCTGTATGTGATTCTGATTAGCAATAAATTGTCAGCATGCATCCATAAACAAAACATTGTTAATGATCCATAAACAACATCATAATATACCTGATCATATGTCACATATGCATGAATAAAATATCAAAATAAATACAATCAACTCCTTGACTTGATCTAGAGTAAAGGAGGTCCATCGATGTCATTGGCATCCTCAATATGTCAAGTGTCCTGCACACTGACCACAAAATCATCAATAACATCTGTCAATACATAGATATTAAATAACATAACATTATAATTCATTAACATCATCATAAGAATCATAAGAAAACAAACAACTATATACTAAAACCAGATCACTTGCATGCAAGTGTCCTCAAAGAATAAGTCAATAACATGTTCTCGCAAGAGTAGGATGTTACACTTTATTTGTGGATTTTAAGTGATTTACTTTGTTGTTGAGTGTTAAGGCTCTTACAAGGTTGTTGTGTAGAACTATGTGACGTAGAACCAACTCACTTACAAGTGTGTATTACTTGGATAAATGAGGCTCCACATTGAGATTAATTGAGCTTCATTTGTAGAAATTTTGATACACTTAATGTATTTCCTACGATTCTCTTGATCTAACAATTTACGCCACTGTTAAATACATAATCTCTTCTACTATTGTTCTTGCGGAAAATTAAACCACGATCACAACCACAATCACAAAGTGAAATATCAATAACACATAACACAAAAGTTTTACCAGGAAAGCGTAAAGCTAAAACCCCCACTATCATATATTATGTATATCATGAATCATGAAACAATATCATACAAAACTCTAATCCAAGAGCTCTCAGTAGAATAGAATCGTCTCACACTGTCATACACAAATCAACAAATACATGTGTCAATTTCCGTGTCTAGACAGCTTGTCGCCTCTGCACAATCTCTGCAATTCGAATTCTCAAAATAATCATTAACCAATTGCCTAGTTTGCACATGCTCATAAGCATATCCACTGCATGTGTGATTAAATCACAACTAATAGCCAAAATGTCACTTTCACCTATTATCTCAATTGGGTCTTCACTCGATCTGACATGCATGTAGTTAACCATGGTGAATCTTCAGTTGCATGTGAGTTCACTGATTAACTAAACTCTCACTAGTGCATGTTTAGTTACAACTAGTACAACTAATATTAAATCACTTAACTACACTTATAATTCTGTTACAAATCCAACTCACTTAGTTATGAATGAGATAATAGATTAATATTTATTGTCTAATTTATTTAAGGGAAAAGTAAATTAGACACATGTTTCTTGTTGACTTTTCAACACTCCCTCTCAACAAGAAATGGATTATCCTTCACCCCAATCATGTCTCTATGATATTCGAATTTGCTCCTGGTGAGCGCCTTCATCAGAATTTTTGCATCCTGATCTTCCGTAGGAATGTATTGAAGAAACATGATCTTCTGTTGCACACAATCTCTGAGATGATGATATTGAATATCTATATGCTTAGATATGTCATGAAACATAGGATTAATCGAGAGTTTAATGCAAATCTGATTATCACAATAAATCACTGTCAGATATAAATGAGAACCAAACAAACCAACCAAGATCTTCCTCATCAAGATAGCCTCACATGCATCTTGAATCGCTACCATGTATTCCACTTCCACTGAACTAAGTGCCATGGATCTCTATTTCTTGTTGTACTAAGAAACAATTGTAGATCCGATAATAAAGATCCCTCTTGATGTGCTCTTTCTATCCATTGGCCTGCCTTCCCAATCTGCATCCGTGAAGCCATGCAACTTCACCTCATCCATCTATCTATACCATAATCCATACTCAGATGTTCCCTTCAGATATCTTAGGACATGCTTACCCCCCTTCCAAAAGAGTTTGGTAGGCTTAACCATCTCTTGACTTAGCTAATTAACCACATAGAAAATGTTTGGTTTCATATTCACTAAATACATTAGCGAACCCACTAACTGTCGATAGATAGTAGCATCCATTACTTCTCCAGAAGTAGCATCCTCTTTCCTCTAGTTTCTTGGAAGAGGAGTATCCATGGTTTTGCAGCCCTCCATGTGAAACTTACACAGTATCTGCCTTGCATACTTTCCTTGAGACACAAAAATTTCACCATCTCGCTGCCATATTTCCAATCCAAGGAAATAATGAAGAAGGCCCAAATCCTTCATCTCAAACTCCTTTGCAAGGTCATCCTTGCATGAGTGTATCATCTGCTCATCACCAGTCAATATTAAATCATCAACATAAAGCACAATGATTAAAATCTTACCCTCCACCACAATTTGGTATAGGTTTGCATCCGCTTCACTTTTGGTGAAGCCCAATCCAGTGAAATAGTTGTCTATCCGAGTGTACCAAGCATGGGGTGCTTGCTTCAGCCCATACAATGCTCTCTTGAGTATGCACAAATGAAACTCTTTGTCAAAGGCCTCAAAACCTTATGGCTATTCAATGTACACATCTCCCTCAATGATCCCATTGAGGAACAAAATTTTTACATCCATATGATGAATGCGCCAGCCCATCTATGCTGAGAGTGCAAGGATGGATCTTATGGAAGAGTAACTTGCGACAGGTTCAAAGGTCTCATCATAGTCTATCCCCTCGATCTGTGATAATCCTCAAGCCAAAAACCTAGCCTTTTATTTCTCCACACTCCCATCAACAACTTGCTTTACCTTGTAGATCCATTTCAAACGTACCACTGATTTATCAATCGGTCTTGGGACAATTTCCCATGCACTGTTTTTTACAATGGAGTCATACTCCTCTACCATAGCATCAACCCAAGTAGGGTCTTGCACTGCTTCCTGAAAGGAAGATGGTTCAATCACAATACATTTTCTCATGAGAGCCATGTATCCAACAAATTGATCAGGAGACTATCTTTGTCTGTGCTGTAAAATATGGGCTCCTACATTCTATGCAACATCTAGTCTCAATCTATCAGCTTTTGTGGTGCGCTTTCTGCCATTTCTAATGGATGGATCTGCTTGAGTGGTTTCCTCCACTCCATGAACCTCCTCATGTGGCTGGTCCACATATTGAGACTCATCTTTGGGAGCCAATAGTTCCTCTTCTGCATGCAAGTCTAGCTCCCTCTCAACCGACAACCGCATGTCTTTCCCCTCATCGAATTTTATATCCCGTCACATAACAGTCATCATATTGTTCAACAAATACACACGATAATTATGGGGTGTTTTTTGTAGCCCACAAATATCCGAACTTCAGCATTCGGTTCCTGCTTCTTCCTGGCATCCTTGGTTACATGCACATAAATAGATGAGCCAAAATTTTTAAAATGAGAAACATTAGGTTTCTTACCAGTAAAATATTCTTCAAGTGTACTCATTCCAAGTACTCTAGGAGGACAACGGTTCTACACATAAATTGTAGTATTGCATGATTCTTCCCACAAATGCATTGGTAGGCCCTGATCATGCAACATCGCCCGTGCTGCACCCACGATCATTCTGTTCTTTCTCTCTGCAACCCCATTTTGTTGTGAGTTATGAGGTGCTATGAGTTCTCTTCAAATTCCTTCTCTACTGCAGAAGTATTTGAATTTGTTAGAGATGTATTCTCCACCATTATCGCTCCTTAGAGCCTTCACTTGCTTCCCCAACTCTTTCTCCACCAATTCTTTAAACTCACAGAACTTTGACAATGTTTGATCCTTCTTCTACATGAATAATATCCAGCATTTATGAGAAAATTCATCAACATAATACCTATGTTTTGTTGTTGAAGCAATCAAGAATGGCCCACACACATCCATGTGAATTCTTTCCAGGATCACTGAAGCACGGTTCTCCTTTTCATGAAAGGTGGACTTTACATACTTCCCCAGGGTGCACCCCTTGCACTGATCTAACTGAGAAAGTGTTCCGATTGGAATTCCAATAGATATTTGCTTCATGATATTCAAGGTTCCATGATGAAGATGGCCCAATATCTTGTGCCATAATTCTCCCTCATCTTGGCTCACCACTTTTTCTGCCTTGCCTATCATGGCATTGCATCCATCTACCTCCAACATGTAGAGATTCTTAACTTGAATCCCTATCTTCTTGACTTGACCCATTGCTTTATGTCGCAGGTAGGCTTTACCACTGCTAAAAACAACATCATAGCCTCTGTCCTCCAACATTGTGACTGAGACGAGGTTTTTCTTCAGACCTGGAACATGCATAACATTTTTCAATTGAAATGGTTTACCTAACTTCCTTTGAAAGGTAATGGTACCAATACTAGTTGCATTGTATCGTCCCTCATCACCCATCTCTATATGCATTATGAGATCTTTCTCCTCCAAGTGAATGAAAGAATCTTTATCTCCTGTCATGTGGAAGGAAGCGCCACTATCCAAATACCACATTGATCTCAATGAGCTTAAATCCATGCATGCAATCAAAGTGAAATCAAGCTCAAATTGTGATATAAGAGCCTCACCAGTTTCATATCCAACAACTGTCTTTTTCTTCTTCTTCTGTGGATAGTTAGTATCGAGATGCCCATGTTCGTGATAGTGAAAACACTTCACTTTATACAAATCTAGCTTCTTGACTTTAGACTCGGATTTTGGATGGAATTTCTTCCCTTTCCCTTTCCTTGCCTTGGCAGTAAAAGAACAATACTCTTCATCATCACACTTTGATGAAGATCCATCTATGATGTTCCGCTTGAACTCCTCTCGCACTAGATCTGACTATAGTTGTTCCCAATCTGATAATTTTTTCCTTCCATTGATAGAGTCTTGATAACTGTGCCAACTCTTAGGAAGCCCTAAGAGCACCAAGCTCACCAAATCATCAGCAATGACTGTTATTCCCACACTTCCAAGATCATCCTGACATTGGACAAACTTCGTGAGATATTTTGAAATGGTGTCACCTTTATCCATCTTGATCTTCCTGAGTTTATCTTTGAGTGCCAATTTCCTATGGTCACTACTATTTTGGAACAGATCTGTCAAAACCTTCCACATTGCATATGGTTTGGTTTTCCCATGGAGACTTTAGACAATGTGGTCTCATACTCCCTCCAACAGAATCCTTCTAACCTTCGCTACTTTCTTTTTCCATGCATCAAGATTTGCAGTGTCTATCGCATCAGGATTAGCAACATCTTTGTTAATGTAACCCTTCAAGCCATTGTCTTCGAGTACTACTTCCATCCTGTCCTTCCAAGAAATGTAGTTAGAGATTCCCTCAAGTGCATACTCCAACCTTAATACATTGAAAGACATTTTGATCTTGAATCAGCTGTCACACGAAGAAATTATTGCAAATTCGAATGTTATCCAACCACCAAAAATCAACCCTACAATCCCTCTTCCCTGGGAGGTTTGCACCCCTCCTGAGAGTATCCTGAGCGAAGTTCGCACCCTGCCTGTGTGTAGTCTGCAATCTTGCCTGGGAAGTTCACACCTTGCTTTTGTCTAGGGTGTGAGAATTACTGTTCCTAAAAATGAGCATAGTCTTCAGTACTCGGGTTCGCTCTCTGCTAGAGACGGGACTTGCGAGAAAATTATTTTGTCCGCACCTCACTTCCGTATCTCTGTGGCTCTGATACCATATAGAAATTTTGATACACTTAATGTTTTTCCTGTGATTCTCATGATCTAATAATTTAAACCACGGTTATATACATAATCGATTCTAATCTAATACTTGCGGAAAATTAAACCACAATCACAAACACAATCACAAAGTGAAATATCAATAACACATAACACAGAAGTTTTACCAGGAAAGCGTAAAGCTAAAAACCCCACTATCATATATTATGTATATCATGAATCATGAAACAATATCATACAAAACTCTAATCCAAGAGCTCTCAATATAATAAAATCGTCTCAGACTGCCATACACAAGTCAACAAATACATGTGCCAATTTTCGTGTCCAGACAGCTTGCCTCCTCTGCACAATCTCTGCAATTCGAATTCTCACAATGATAATTACCAAATTTCCTAGTTTTCATATGCTCATAAGCATATCCACTGTATGTGTGATTAAATCACAATTGATAGCTAAATTGTCCCTTTCACCTATTATCTCAACTGGGTCTCCACTGGATCTGACATGCATGTAGTTAACCGTGGTGAATCTTCAGTTGCATGTGAGTTCACTGATCAACTGAACGCTCACTAGTGCATGTTTAGTTACAACTAGTACAACTGATATTAACGCACTTAACTACACTTATAATTCTTTTACAAATCCAACTCACTCAGTTATGGATGAGATAATAGATTAATATTTATTGTCTAATTTATTTAAGGGAAAAGTAAATTAGACACACTTTTCTTGTTTACTTTTCAACATCCTTCACATATACATAGTGGTTGTGAATGCATTAAAACTTAAATAACTATTGACAAAAATATTCTACCAACATAGGTCCAACATAGATCCATGTTAACTTTGTATCTCTCATGCCTAGAGAGGGATCAAATCCCTAGAGGTTGCAAACCTTTCCTCATTTTTTAAAAAACATTTCACCTATAGAGACTTGATCCATCTAGATGCATGATATAAGAAATTACACATCACTTTCATACTAGGAAATAGACCATTGAAATGTTTTAATTATAATAAATTGTCTATTTCCAATAGCATTAGAGAGAGAGATATGGGATTCAAATATTTTACTTAATGTGGACACTGAAATATTTTATTTATGAACTAGACTAAAATAATTGTTATTAATATATTTTTTAATGTCATTTGCCAACTGCATATTTTTTGTGTTAGCTAAATATCCCTGACCCATCGGACTGGCCTGTGGATGAGATGCCATGACCCAGGGGCATATAAACCATCAAAATCATGGTTGGATTTGAGGTGTCCCCAAGGTTTCCGAATGGTGACTTCACTTAGGGAGTGCCTTAACAACGCACTTCCTCACCAACTTCTCTACACCATGAGGACTTGTCAAGTAAATATTAAGTGTTGAAGGACATTGGAATATTTTATTTGTGGCCAACATTGAAATATTTTTTCCTTATTAATATTTTTGAGATGCCAAGTGTCAAGTCCATGTTAAGCATGGAAGAAATTACACATCTCCCTTATAACGTTCTATAACTACAACTTACTACAAAGTTAATCTATTACAATTTATTGAATACAAAGTTTGTATATAGCAAAGATGAGTAGGGACTGCATTTATTTAATACTCTCCAAAGAATGCTTCAAATGAATGACACAAGCATTGAACGTGGCATTAATAAAAATTTATGATGCATTCATCTACAAACAAAACAATAAAAATTCTAGCAAAAGGATCTTATCACGTGGGTAGATAATCCATAGATGTGCATATGATTTGGATGGAAAACTATATTTTTAGAGGTAGAATACATACTCTAGCATTATAAGATGGAAAAAAATGTAGAGCAAATTTGGATGGAAAACTATATTTTTAGTGGTAGCATATAACCTCCAGCACTATGAAAAAAAGAGGTTTTACCACTCAAATGAATTCTAGTATGTGCATAGTTGGACACCATTTAGAAAATCCATCGAACCTTCTACCCATGTTATAGGTTATTGTTTCTCAAAATGAAGAAATTTTATCAACGTGAGTAAGAGTAATACTAATAAAATGAAGTAAAAAAACGTGATTAAATTGTTTAGATTACTTTGATACATATAATTCATCTTCTCATACAAAGGACAAGAAGTTTAAGATTCAACCAAATTTGAGATTCAAAGTGGAAAGTAACATGTAAATGAGCATGCTTTCTATAACCTTTCTTTTTCTACAAATTTTAGAAGCAAGGATTGATGGGTAGTTTTAGATCATATTCAAATCAAGGGTGATATATTGTAACATCCCTCTCTTACATGCACTGAGTGAACTTATTCTTTGAGGAAACTTGTGTGCAAGTGATCTGGGTTATTATACTGTTGGGTTCTCCTTATTCTGTAGGACTTATGACATCAAGGATGCAAAGGCATCGATTAAACCCTTTGAAATCCGGATCTAGTCAGGGAGTGGACTATTGGATTTGAATGTTGTTGATGTGACATTTGTACATATGATTTGATTTTATGATGATTGATTATTATTGCTAACATGATTCATTGATGGATGCAGGATGATGATATCTTTATGAACAGACTCATATATGGCGTAAGGGGGTCATGCACAACAACCATAGACATTGAGGGAGATGTGTGGAAGCAACCCTATCACATCCTTCTAGCACTCCCTCCGTGGCTTGAAATGTAGGTTAAGGATTACCTAGTTCGAGAAGACCCACGAGGTCGTGAGGGTGGACTGTGACAGTCGCTCATGATGATTCTAAGGGGCATGAAATAAGGAAGGGTACTTATTTCTTAGAGTCCCTTAGTCTCCCACAAGATCACCTGATAGCGTATTGACTACAGGGGTTTGACGTCTACAAAATTCATTCAAGAGGCAAGTGGCACCCTTGGAGAACATAGTGCGTCTTGAAGGGCATGTCACACAAAGAGAACAGAAAGAGGCAAGTGGCACCCATGGAACACGTAGTGAATTGTAAAGGGAAGTTCACGCAAGGAAACAAAAAAAGGTGAGTGGCACCCTTGGAGAACGTAGTGCATCTTGAAGGGTACGTCATGATTTTAACTGGTAAGTGAATAAACCTAGTCGGCCTTAAAATTAATGATGTGTCAAGTAAAGTTTAAAAACAATTATTTTCCCTTAGGTATAAGTAGAACATGTGGTCAAAAAATAAAAATAAAAATAAATATGTAACGAAAAGGGGGTTAAGAAATTCAAGCTTATTTATTAAAGTCAAAATTATAATGGAGGATTACTTTTTAGTTAAAAAAAAAAGAGGGTGAATGGTTGTTTTAATCTACATTTTCTAAATTAATTTTTAGTTAAAAACAAAAGAGGGTAAATGGTTGTTTTTATCTACACTTGCTAAATTAATTTTTAGTTAAATAGGAAAAATGGGGAAACTTTAAATCAATAGGAAACTTAAGGAAAAAGGGAAAGTTAAAGAGAAGGGGAAATGTAAAGGAAAAGATGAATGTCTAACTTAGTAAGGAATATTTCCTTTGGAACTTTCTAATTATGAACTCAACTAGGAATTAAGTAAGTCGTAAGTCATTTAAGAAGTGTAAGAGAATTTTGGGGACACCGAGGAGCATTTTTAGGAATGCTCTTAGGTGGATGAGGGAAATATGAAGTTTTATTTAATTAATAAAATCGATTTTCTAGTGCAACTAGGGGATCGGGCGACATGTGTACATGGGATGTTTTTCAAAATTAATTCAATGAAAAAGGAATTTAAAGAGAATTTGGGAAACTAATTACTGAAAAAATCTATAAAAGGGATGGAGGAGGAGGAGTATGGATCTCATATTTTTGCATAATGTTACGCTGCTAAATTTTTATCTTGAATGAACTTTCTCTTATGGGAATTGGGATACCCATTTGGGGTAACGAGTGGTAGCTTGACCTTGCGAGGTGATCTGAGTGCTAGCATTCTCTGGTATTGGGTGTGTGGACCCTTTACGCCTTGGGGGGATTAGGGGGAAGAATATTACCCCTAGCGTTGACTGGGAGGTACCGGTGAGGTCACATCAGTTGGAAAGAAAGAGCTGGACAGAGCGCACATGCGATAACGAATTCATAGCTTTCACATTTGGATATTGTACGTATGTGTATATTTGTATTGAATGGTAGTTTAAATATTGTCCCTGTGCCTTTGGTAATGTACTTCTATTATGTTAAAGTTTATGTTTAATCAGCGTAAAACAATCCAGGGATTTCATTTTATCCTTCCACAAATTTTCTTGATGAGCCCAACATTTTTCTGATCAGAGAACTTAGAGTCATCCCAACCTTATGCTCATTTCTTTTTTTGGAATTGATATCCCATGGCGAACCCAAACTCCGATTTCAATGACTTCTCTGCATTTGTTTTTATTGATTTATTATGAAGAAAATTTTTGTTTTTATCTTCTGTCCCTTATCCCTTAAGTTATTAATCCATGCCTAAGTAGTCAGCCAAGAGATGAATCAATGGTCTTCACTCTGGTGTTTAAAGACTTATAGATTCAAATTCCCTTCTTTCCCGTGCATGGATATTAAGTGAAGGATAAATATCTCCCAATTATCTAACCCTTACTTATCTTTTCATTTTTCTTTTATGATTAATCTCTAATACTTGCACCCTCGTCGTGAAAGAGTATCTTTGTGTTTGATTGATTCATTGTTGAATGATTAGTCTTTGCACCTTACTGTGAATGAGTACCTCTCTGTTTTGATTACCTTTGTGTTTCCTTGAAAGATTGTCTCTACATTTCTTTTGAATGATTACCTCTACATTTCCTTGACTGGTCAACTCTGCATTTATTTGAAATGTTTAAACTCTATGTTTGAGTGATTAATATTTGAAGGATTAACCTCTGAAGAAATTTTTTTTCCAAAATCATTTTTACCAAATTGTTTTTACCCAAATTCGTTTTACCCATAATTGTTTTTTTTAAGGATTATTGCATGTGTTCGAATCCCATTCTTGAACTCGAATCATTTTTACCCAGAATTGTTTTTGAAGGATTATTGCATGTGTTCGAATCCCATTCTTGATCTCAAATCATTTTTACCCAGAATCATTTTTATGAAGGATTATTGCATGTGTTAGAATCACTTTCTTAAGCTCGAATCGTTTTCATCCAATTTTTACATAGTGATTTTTCATTTGAAAGACAATGGATATGGATAGTGATTCACTATTTGTTGACAGTAAATATAGTTTGAAAACAATTTATATATATCTACGAATATATACATATACCCGTGTTTATTTTAGGATAAACACAATGAATTTATCATTCTCTAAACACAACGTAACGATAGACACCGATTTATCTTTGACAACGATTTTGTTTTGGATAGTTTTTCTTAGCGTTGGACAGCGAATTCACCCAGAGTTTACCCAATCCTCTCACCTAGTTTTTATCCAACACTCTAGTTATGGATCTCATGGTGCCTTAGTTATGGATCTAGATTTTTATTTACACAACGATATATTTACATTGTGGTTGACATCGATGAATAAAAAAAACAATAACCTTTATTAGAAAACGATATATATATTAAATTTATCATGAAAACGATACATATTCTAATTCCTTGCTAATTTCCTTTTCTAATTGTTGATCCTTTTATTTAGACAACAGTTATGAATGACAACGATTATTTATATGACAATGATTATATAGACAACAGTATATATTACAACGTTTATCTATATGACAATGGTTATGTGTATGAAATTGATTAACTGAACTCTCACTAGTGCATGTTTAGTTACAACTAGTAAATTTGATATTAACTCACTTAACTACACTTATAATTCTATTACAAATCCAACTCACTTAGTTATGAATGAGATAATAGATTAATATTTATTGTCTAATTTATTTAAGGGAAAAGTAAATTAGACACATGTTTCTTGTTGACTTTTCAACACTCCCTCTCAACAAGAAAGGGATTATCCTTCACCCCAATCCTGTCTCTATGATATTTGAATTTGCTCTTGGTGAGCGCCTTCATCAGAATGTCTGCATCCTGATCTTCCGTAGGAATGTATTGAAGCAACATGATCTTATGTTGCACACAATCTCTGAGATGATGATACTGAATATCTATATGCTTAGATCTGTCATGAAACACATGATTAATTGAGAGTTTAATGAAACTCTGATTATCACAATAAATTACTATCAGATCTAAATGAGAACCAAACAAACCAACCAAGATCTTCCTCATGGAGATAGCCTCACATGCATCTTGACTCGCTACCATGTATTCCACTTCCACTGAAATAGGTGCCATGGATCTCTGTTTCATGTTGTACCAAGAAACAATTGTAGATCCAATACTAAAGATCCCTCTTGATGTGCTCTTTCTATCCATTGGGTTGCCTTCCCAATATGCATCCGTGAAGCCATGCAACTTCACCTCATCCATCTATCTATACCATAATCCATTCTCATATGTGCCCTTCAAATATCTCAGGACATGCTTACCCGCCTTCCAAAAGAGTTTGGTAGGCTTAACCATCGCTTGAATTAGCTAATTAACCACATATCAAATGTTTGGTTTCGTATTCACTAAATACATTAGCAAACCCACTAACTATCGATAGACAATAACATCCATTACTTCTCCAGAAGTAGCATCCTCTTTCCTCTAGTTTCTTGGAAGAGGAGTATCCATGGGTTTGCAGCCCTCCATGTGAAACTTACGCAATATCTCCCTTGCATACTTTCCTTGAGACACAAAAAGTTCACCATCTCACTGCCATATTTCCAATCCAAGGAAATAATGAAGAAGGCCCAAATCCTTCATCTCAAACTCCTTTGCAGGGTCATCCTTGCATGAGTGTATCAGCTGCTCATCGCCAGTCAATATTAAATCATCAACATAAATCACAATGATAAAAATCTTACCCTCCACCACAATTTGGTATAGGTTTGCATCTACTTCACTTTTGGTGAAGCCCAATCTAGTGAAATAGTTGTCTATCTGAGTGTACCAAGCACGGGGTGCTTGCTTTAGCCCATACAGTTCTCTCTTGAGTCTGCACACATGAAACTCTCTATCAAAGGCCTCAAAACCTTATGGCTGTTCAATGTACACTTCTTCCTCAATGATCCCATTGAGGAACACAATTTTTACATCCATCTGATGAATGCACCAGCCCATCTGTGCTGAGAGTGCAAGGATGGATCTTATGGAAGAGTACCTTGTGAGAGGTGCAAAGGTATCATCATAATCTATCGCCTCAATCTGTGAGAAGCCTCAGGCCACAAACCTAGCCTTTTAATTCTCCACACTCCTATCAACAACTTGCTTTACCTTGTATATCCATCTCGAACCTACCATTGATTTATCAATCGGTCTTGGGACAATTTCCCATGCACTGTTTTTTACAATGGAGTCATACTCCTCTACCATAGCATCAACCCAAGTGGGGTCCTGCACTGCTTCCTGAAAGGAAGATGGTTCAGTCACAATACATTTGCTCATGAGAGCCATGTATCCAACAAATCGATCAAGAGATTGTCTCTGTCTGTGCTGTAAAATAGGGGCTCCTACATTCTCTGCAACATCTAGTCTCAATCTATCAGCTTCCGTGGTGTGATTTCTACCATTTCTGATGGATGGATCTTCTTGAGTGGTTTCCTCCAATCCATGAACCTCCTCATGTGGCTGGTCCACATCTTGAGACTCATCTCTGGGAGCCAACAGTTCCTCTTCTACATGCAAGTCTAGCTCTCTCTCAAGCGACAACCACATGGCTTTCCCCTCATCAAATTTTATATCCCGTCACATAACAATCATCATATTGTTCGACAAATGCACACGATAATTATGGGGTGTTTCTGTGTACCCCATAAATATCCGAACTTTAGCATTCAGTTCCTGCTTCGTCTTGGCATCCTTGGTCACATGCACATAAATAGATGAGAATTTTTTTTTAAAATGAGAAACATTAGGTTTCTTACCAGTAAAAGATTCTTCAAGTGTACTCATTCCAAGTACTCTATGAGGACAACGGTTCTGCACATAAACCGTAGTATCGCATGCTTCTGCCCATAAATGCATTGGTAGGCCCTGATCATGCAACATCGCTCATGATGCACCCACAATCATTCTGTTCTTTCTCTCTGCAGCCCCATTTTGCTATGGGTTATGAGGTGCTATGAGTTCTCTTCAAATTCCTTCTCTGCTGTAGAAGTTTTTGAATTCATTAGAGATGTATTCTCCACCATTATCGCTCCTTAGAGCCTTCACTTGCTTCCCCAACTCTTTCTCCACCAATGCTTTAAACTCATAGAACTTTGAGAATGTTTGATCCTTCTTCTACATGAAGAATATCCAACATTTACAAGAAAATTCATCAACATAATACCTATGTTTTGTTGTTGAAGCAATCAAGAATGGCCCACACACACCCATGTGAATTCTCTCCAGGATCACTGAAGCAGGGTTCTCCTTTTCATGAAAGGTGGACTTTACATACTTCCCCAGGGTGCACCCCTTGCACTGATCTAACTGAGAAAGTGTTCCCGTTGGAAGTCTAGTAGATATTTTCTGCATGATCTTCAAGGTTCTGTGATGAACATGGCCCAATCTCCTGTGCCATAATTCGCCCTCATCCCGGCTCACCACTTTTTCTGACTTGCCTATCATGGCATTGCAACCATCTACCTCCAACATGTAGAGATTCTTAACTTGAATCCCTATCTTCTTGACTTGACCCATTTCTTTATGTCGCAGGTAGGCTTTACCATTGCTAAAAACAACATCATAGACTCTATCCTCCAACATTGTGACTGAGACGAGATTTTTCTTCAGACCTGGAACATGCATAACATTTTTCAATTGAAATGGTTTACCTAACTCCCTTTGAAAGGTAGTGGTACCAATACCAGTTGCATTGTATCATCCCTCATTGCCCATCTCTATATGCATTCTGAGATCTTTCTCCTCCAAGTGAATGAAAGACTCTTTATCTCCTGTCATGTGGAAGGAAGCACCACTATCCAAATACCACACTGATCTCGATGAACTTAAATCTATGCATGCAATCAAAGTGAAATCAAGTTGAAATTGTGAGACAATAGCCTCATCAGTTGTAGATCCAACAACTATCTTCTTCTTCTTCTTCTGTGGATAGTTAGTATCGAGATGCCCATGTTCGTGACAGTGAAAACACTTCACTTTGGACAAATCTAGCTTCTTGACTTTAGACTTGGATTTTGGATGGAATTTCTTCCCTTTCCCTTTCCTTGCCTTGGCAGTCAAAGAACAATCCTCTTCATCATCACGCTTTGATGAAGATCCATATCTGGTGTTCTGCCTAAACTCCTCTTGCACTAGATCTAACCATAGTTGTTCCCAATCTGACAATTTTTTCCTTCCATTGATAGAGTCTTGATAACTGTGCCAACTCCTAGGAAGCCCTAGGAGCACCAAGCTCACCAAATCATTAGCAGTGACTGTTATTCCCACACTTCCAAGCTCATCCTGACATTGGACAAACTTCATGAGATATTTTGGAATGGTGTCACTGTTTTGGAATAGATCTGTAAAAACCTTCCACATTGCATATGGTTTGGGTTTCCCATGGAGACTTTAGACAATGTGGTCTCGTACTCCCTCCAACAGAATCCTCCTAACCTTCGCTACTTTCTTTTTCCATGCGTCAAGATTTGCAATGTCTATTGCATCAGGCTTAGCAACATCTTTGTTAATGTAACCCTTCAAGCCATTATCTTCGAGTGCTACTTACATCCTGTCCTTCCAACAAATGTAGTTAGAGATTCCCTCAAGTGCATACTCCAACCTTAATCCATTGAAATACATTTCGATCTTGAATCAACTGTCACACCAAGAAAGTCTTGCAAATTTGAATGTTATCCAACCACTAAAACTCAACCCTGCAATCCCTCTTCCTTGGGAGGTTTGCACCCCTCCTGAGAGTAGCCTGAGGGAAGTTCGCACCCTGCCTGTGTGTAGTTTGCGAACTTGACTGGGAAGTTCACACCCTGCTTTTGTCTAGGGTGTGAGAATTACTATTCCTAAAAATGAGCATAGTCTTCAGTACTCGGGTTTGCACTGTGCTAGAGATGGGACCTGTGAGAAAATGATTTTGTCCACACCTCACTTCCGTAGCTAAAAACCCCACTATCATATATTATGTATATCATGAATCATGAAACAATCTCATACAAAACTCTAATCCAAGATCTCTCAGTACAATACAATCGTCTCACACTGTCATACACAAGTCAACAAATACATGTGCCAATTTCCATGTCCAGACAACTTGCCTCCTCTGCACAATCTTTGCAATTCGAATTCTCACAATGATCATAAACAAATTTCCTAGTTTTCATATGGTCATAAGAATATCCACTGCATGTGTGATTAAATCACAATTGATAGCTAAATTGTCCCTTTCACCTATTATCTCAATTGGGTCTCCACTGGATCTGACATGCATGTAGTTAACCGTGGTGAATCTTCAATTGCATGTGAGTTCACTAATTAACTGAACTCTCTCTAGTGCATGTTTAGTTACAACTAGTACAACTGATATTAACTCACTTAACTACACTTATAATTCTGTTACAAATCCAACTCACTCAGTTATGAATGAGATAATAGATTAATATTTATTGTCTAATTTATTTAAGGGAAAAGTAAATTAGACACATGTTTCTTGTTTACTTTTCAACATCCTTCACATATACATAGTGGTTGTGAATGCATTAAAACTTAAATAACTATTGACAAAAATATTCTACCAACATAGGTCCAACATAGATCCATGTTAACTTTGTATCTCTCATGCCTAGAGAGGGATCAAATCCCTAGAGGTTGCAAACCTTTCCTCATTTTTTTAAAAACATTTCACCTCTAGAGACTTGATCCATCTAGATGCATGATATAAGAAATTACACATCACTTTCATACTAGGAAATAGACCATTGAAATGTTTTAATTATAATAAATTGTCTATTTTCAATAGCATTAGAGAGAGAGATATGGGATTCAAATATTTTACTTAATGTGGACACTGAAATATTTTATTTATGAACTAGACTAAAATAATTGTTATTAATATATTTTTTAATGTCATTTGCCAACTGCATATTTTTCTTTTGTTAGCTAAATATCCCTGACCCATAAGACTGGCATGTGGATGAGATGCCATGACCCAGGGGCATATAAACCATCAAAATCATGGTTGGATTTGAGGTGTCCCTAAGGTTTCCGAATGGTGACTTCACTTAGGGAGTGCCTTAACAACGCACTCCCTCACCAGCTTCTCTACATCATGAGGACTTGCCAAGTACATATTAAGTGTTGAAGGACATTGGAATATTTTATTTGTGGCCAACATTGAAATATTTTTTCCTTATTAATATTTTTGAGATGCCAATTGTCAAGTCCATGTTAAGCATGGAAGAAATTACACATCTCCCTTATAACATTCTATAACTACAACTTACTACAAAGTTAATCTATTACAATTTATTGAATACAAAGTTTGTATATAGCAAAGATGAGTAGGGACTACATTTATTTAATACTCTCCAAAGAATGCTTCAAATGAATGACACAAGCATTGAACGTGGCATTAATAAAAAATTATGATGCATTCATCTACAAACAAAACAATAAAAATTCTAGCAAAAGGAACTTATCACGTGGGCAGATAATCCATATATGTGCATTTTCACCCAATTTTACCATAGTGATTTTTCATTTGAAAGACAATGGATATGGATAGTGATTCACTATTTGTTGACAGTAAATATAGTTTGAAAACAATTTATATATATCTACGAATATATACATATACCCATGTTTCTTTAAGGATAAACACAATGAATTTATCATTCTCTAAACACAATGTAACGATCGACAATGATTTATTTTTGACAACGATTTTGTTTTGGATGGTTTTTCTTAGCGTTGGACAACGAACTCACCCAGAGTTTACCCAATCCTCTCACCCAATTTTTATCCAACACTCTAGTTATGGATCTCATGGTTCCTTAGTTATGGATCTAGAATTTTATTTACACAACGATATATTTACATTGTGGTTGACATCGATGAATAAAAAAAACAATAACCTTTATTAGAAAACGATATATCCATTAAATTTATCATGAAAACATACATATTCTAATTCCTTGTTAATTTCCTTTTCTAATTGTTGATCCTTTTATTTAGACAACAGTTATGAATGACAACGATTATTTATATGACAATGATTATATAGACAACAGTATATATTACAACGTTTATCTATATGACAGTGGTTATGTGTATGAAATTGATTATATAGTTAGTGGTTATATATGACAATGATTATATATGACAGTGATTATATAGATAGCCATTTATATGCAGGCAACGATTGTATGTAGATTGCATTTGACCTAGATAGCAATTTTATTTTATAGATTATATAGATAATGATTTTATTATACATATTACTTATATAGCGATTTTATTATATAGATATTATCTGTGTTCCATAGATAGCGGTTTTATTATATTTGTTTCAGTTTTTAAAAAAACAACGATTATATTGTTTAAAGGACAACAATATATTTGCTTTAGTTTAAAAGATAGTGAATTTAGTTTAAAAGACATGTTTTATATTGTGTGAAGAGACATGTTTCATATTGTTTCAGTTTAAAATATAGTGAATTCATACTTAGGAAAATAATTATATGATATTTGGAATTGGAAAATAGTTACACTGAACTATTTGTCTTGATAATAATTATTTTTAATATGTACAGATTGTTGTAGTTAAGTGTCTCCATGGAATAACTAGTACATATAAGAGAATACACTTCTTACTATACGAACATGGTGTAATTCATCATGACATTCCTCATTACACTAGTATAAGTATTGATTAGGTTAAGTGCATATATTAATTCACTTTTCAATGCAAAAAAAAGTAGTTATTCCATAAATTGTAAGAAACATCAGTTTAAGGAATGTATAACTTATGTGGATTCATCAAATTAATGTGAGGTATGATTGGCTAAATATTAGATTCCTTTGTGCCATTAACGATGTTGATGTAGGATTTCTTGGAATTTAAGGTGATGTGTGATTGTTATAGTAGTCGGATTTCCCTTGCATCTTGTTGACTTGCCGATTTGGTGCTTGGGAATACTCTTCATGTTTGAGATTTAATTCGATCTCTTAGCACATTGGATATTTCTTGGGATATTGGTCTAGATATGTGATGTTGATCCTTGGTGAATGTCACGCCTATCACCTTGGGATGACATGACTCATGATTAGGGGATCATTATGTGCCTTGATGGATCGATGTGAATGATAACCTGGCCAAAGTCTTGTGCTTCCCGATGTGGTTGTATCGTTAGTTGTATAGGATGTTGGCACTTGGTTTTGTAATGCCTTAATTCATTGGGTTTTGCACATCATAGAGGTTTTCTATAAGTTATTGGTCGTCGAAGCCACTGTGTCGGGTTGTTGATGTTTTCATGTAGCTTGTAGGCGTTGCCTTGCTTGTGTCGGGTGGGTAGTTGTTTTTTTTTGTCTATTGATTATCGCATGTTTCATCCTGTTGCATGATGTTCTAGTGTGATGAGTCGTTTTTGTCTGTTTCCTAATTTGTGTGTGTTGTGTTCGTCGCTAAGTTGTGTTGTTAAAATTTTGGTGTTGATTACCTTCCTTCTTTAAACATAAAAATAAATAAAAAAATTTGCATTGCTTTGCATCACATGTAGTCGTAACAATTGGGGTCATTACATATGGGGTGAGAGCAGGTTCAACCCACGACTTGGGATCACTATGACTTCCATTGATTTGATATTTTATTATGAGTTTGCTAATTAATTTGAATTTTATTCATGTAGTTGATGATGGTTAGAGGACGCCGCAGAGGGAGACGACGGGGTGCTAGGGGAGGAGGCATGATTACCCCAATAACATCCACACCTGAGGGGTATAACCCCAAGGGAGACGAATAGGTTTTCGGGTAGGAAAAAATATTGGTGGTTGATGTGGTCAGACTGATGAGGTCCTTTCAGCGAATGTCTCAGGCATGGATTAGTCGTTTAGATAGAGATGAGGTCAAGGCACCGACACCCCCTGAGGGTCCACCATGCACTCCGGTTGGTACTAGTAGATTCACACTCAACTTGAGAAGGTCAAATTTCCGTAGTTCTTTGTTTCCCTAGACGGTGCAGCCGCAGAGGCATGGCTGGAGAATATGGTGATGTGCTTTTCACTTTGCGACTATACCTCCAACATGAAGGTCTACATGGCAGTATTTCAACTGAAGGGGAGCACAGTTCTATGGTGGAAGATGCTTCTGTCACAATTGAACATGGTCATCGAAGACGTGTCATGGGAAATGTTCAAGTAATGGTTTCAAGAGAGGTATCTATCGGAGGAATTCATTGAGCGTCAGCTCAACGAGTTCGACTCCTTGCGACATGGTGGCCATATGTTTCCCGTGTATGAGGCCTTTTTTATGGGGATGATTCGGTATGCTCTGCACCTGAATACCTAGCAACTTAAGTTCAACAGGTTTTTGTTTGGTCTTAATTTTATCATTCATGAAAAGTTTAAGATTTTGATTCCTCAAACCTTGCATGATGTTGTTTAGAAGGCCTTCATAGCATAGGAGGATCTTATCAGTGGGGTCAGAGTAGGACTCCAACAAGACCAGTAGGGAAGGGGTCATCTGGTACACAACAACATCAGACGCCAGCTATACATTCTCCAGAATATTATGGTTTCCAGAGAGGATCTAATTTCACTACATGTCGACGACCAATGCCTCAACAACAAACTCGTTACCGAGGAACACAACACCAACAACAATGTCAACCAAAAAATCAATAGTTTAATCTTGATCAGCAAAACAAACCAGTGTTCTAGGTAGTAGCCTCTCAGCTTCTAATTTGAGTACCAGGAATACTGGACCAAATAAAGGGTGTTGGACATGTGGGGAGCCGCATTACTAGCGTGAATGCCCAGTGGAGATGACTAGAGCATATGGACCATCTGGACCTACTACCGTGGGATATTTGGGCAAGGCCCATTAGATCCATGCAATGATAAAAAAACTGCCAGGGAGAGCACCACTCAACTATGCTCAAGACATCAGGTACCGTCGCTAACCAAAACCTTAGTGTTTTGATGCATCCTGGTGATATCGAGAGTTTCATTTCTGGTGGAGTGCTAAAAAGAATTAAGGTAAGGGCAGTCAAATAGGATGAGTTTAACTTTATAGAAATGGCTTCGCAAGCCAAACAAAAGGTTGGAGGGAAGGTTATGGACAATAGCCTTAAACTGGGAGAGTTTTTCACTAGGGCCAACTTGTACGTTAAGATCTTAGGATATTATCATGTTGTGATCGGTATCGATTGGTTAGAATCATATGAGGTGATACTAAACTGTACGAAAAAAAAGTTGAGCATGGTCGATGATGAGGGATAGAGACACATGATTGTAGGTCGAAACCACAGAGTTTCCCTGAGGTTCATCTCTTCTTTGGAGCTACGAAAGTGCATGCACAAGGGATGTAAGATTTATTCGACCCTTGCGTTAAATGAGAAGGGAGTAGCAGAAGGTCTAGAACACCTTCCGGTTGTGAGAGATTTTGTGGAAGTCTTCCTTGAGAAGTTACCTGGGATGCTGCTAGAGAGGAAATTGGAATTTACCATAGAACTAAAAACAAGGATTGAATTGTTAGCAAGAAATCCTTATCAGATGTTGACCCCAAAGTTATAGGAGTTGAGAATGCAAGTGAAGGAGTTGTTGGAACTAGGAATTATACATCCAACTGTGTCCCCATGGGATGTGCCTGTTATTTTCATACAAAATAAGGATGGGTTGTGGAGACTTTGCATTGACAATCATGATTTGAACAAGGCAACGATAAAGAATCAATATTCATTGCCAAGGATTGATGATTTGTTTGATAATATGAAGGGTGCGATGGTGTTTTCAAAAATTGACTTGAGATCCATATATCACCAGTTATAGATTAAGGAGGATGACATCCCTAAGACCATATTTAAGACAAGGTTTGGACATTACAAGTTTATTGTTTTTCCTTTTGGATTGACAAATGCCCCAGGGGTATTTATGAGTTTAATGCATGAGTTTTTTTGTGAATACTTTCATCCAAGTATTCATTGATGATATTTTGATTTACTCTTGGATGATGGAGGGACATGATGGAAATTGTCTAAATGCTCATTTTATCAATCGAATATTCACTACTTAGGGCATGTCATCTCCGAAGAAGGTATCACTTTGGATCCAAAAAAGGTCAAGGCTATCATGGAATGGCCTATGTCGATGAATGTCTCAGAAGTGTGTAGCTTCATGGCTTTAGCAGGATACCATCGACTGTTCTTCGAGGCTTTTTTGAATATAGAAAATATGATTACGGAATTGAAGAAGAAGAACAAGAAGTTTGTTTGGACCGAGAAATGAACAAAAGCATTTCGGAGGCTTAAGGAGCCATTGAAAACAACATCAATACTAAAGGTCCCTGACATGGATGAAAACTTATTGGTTTTCATTGATGCATCCAAAGAAGGCTTAGGTGGATTCTTGATGCAAGATGATTGAGTGATCTATTACATATCGAGAAAGTTAAGAAGGAATGGGGAGAACTATGTGACGCATGATTTGGAGTCATTATCCATTATTTATGACTTGAGAGTTTGGAGACACTACCTTATTGGATGAAAATTCAAACTAAAAATGGACCACTGTGAACTACAACACATCTTTATGCAAAGCGACTTGAACACGTGACAAAAACATTGGTCAGAATTTCTTAGCGAGTATGATTTTGAGATTACTTACATAAAGGGAACTGTGAACAGAGTGGTGAATGTGTTGAGTCAGAGACCATGCATATTTTTAGTGGTGCCTCTTAAGATGAATCTACATGAAAATATTCTAACCTTACAACACGATGATGCCTAGTACAAAGAGGTCAAGGATTTTATCGGACAAAACACAATGATGGTGCCAAAATTTGAAGGATTTACTATGGACAATGATGGATTATTGATATTTAAAATTTGAATTTATGAACCTCCCAACGATGAGTTGAGGAGTTTGATCCTAAACAAGGCTCACAGAGTAGTGCACATGGCTCACCCAAGAGTCACGAAGACGAGGGAAGACCTTAAACCCTTATTCTTCTAGAAAGGAATGAAGGCAGACATAGTTAGCTACGTGGAAAGATGTCTACAATGTCAGCAGGTGAAGGAGAGAAATAGACATCTGGTACTATTACTACAACCACACACAATTATGGAATTGAAATGGGAGGTCATTTCGATGGATTTCATTGTTGTATTGCCACTAGCAACAAGGAGACATGACTTGATTTTTTTGATAGTTGACACTCTGATGAAGAGTTATCATTTTATTCCTGTGCATATGATGTATCAGGAACCTAACATCATGATGCAGGAGAATTTCTCCAAGCCAGCTACACGCCAACCAACACATCAAGCGCACATTCAATGGAAGGAGAGAGGCACAGCCCTCTCGTTTTTCAAATTTGAAAATGTATTAAATGTTTGTAAGGCTGAAGAGCCAAGACGTTCCTTTGAGCATGTTGTAGTTAGTGTCACCTTTAATGGATAACATGTTGATGGGGATCTAGATATGATTTGGATTAAATGGCCCATTCAATGTAATTCATTGTAATTAATGAGAGTTGGTGAGGATAGGAGAAGCATCAAGGAGAAAGACACTCACAGAGTTGTTGAAGACTTTGTTTGTTCAACAAGGAGTGCTTGAGTAGAAGGTTTCCAAGAGGGCATCAAATTCCCCTTTGAAAGGAGAGAAAAGGGTTGAATCCTTTAGAGGTTCGAGTAGGAAAATCTCAGGACAGATAGCACAGTTGCATGCAGGGATCCTAGAAGGAGTGTAGAGGTCGAGAAACCTTTCGAGGTTTCACAAACGATAAAGCTTAGGAAGAGGAACACCTCTTAGAATATGGGTAGGATCCAAGGTTACAAGCATCACCGTAGAGACAAAGGCCAAGGCCTTTTGGGGCAAGAAATCTTCCAAGGCAATGGAAGAAGAGCACATGCTCAGGAAGGAGCAACAATAGTCATTGGATCAGTATTGAGAGGAGAGGATATAGACGGTTGAATCTATGTCCAAGTAGCAGGAGGAGAGTGCACAGGGAGATTTGATCTGGGTCATCATATCGGGAAACAAGGAATGATAGCTGTCAGATCCGGAGGAAGGCACATGGAGTTTAACCTATGGGAGGTCACACAGGAGAGTAGCTGAAATGGACGGTGGAGACACCTAGAGGGAGAAGTGTCGATTCACCATGGGCTGTTGTATCTTGCAGAGCAGTGAGGGGATTAAGGTCGAGTATCTCTTGATACCCTAAATCTCAGTATGGATAATGATCGTCAGATATGGATCAACGATAGCCATTGATCTCATACAAGAAATCATGAATTCGGGTATCACAAGCAGGAAGGATAGAGGTCTTGTCACCCAAAACACCGAGTCGCGAGATCATGATTTGACCTGAGCCATCAATCGAGGAGAAAGGAGAGCCATGATATTTAGCACCTCACTACCTCATGTATCAAGGTCTCGAAGGGTGAAGGAGTTTCACTTTGATCGCTAAAGTCACGAAACACCGAGCACCGAGGGTTCGTGTGAACATGGGTAACATCTGAGGTGGGGACTGCGTGGTCGACAGGTGGCGTAATAACAAGCGCCCAAAGAAAAGTGTAAATGGGTGATAGGTGGTGGACACGCATCACCTTGGAAGGAGTCAAACCATTGTTGACTTATCTCATCTCATGGATTTGCAAAAGAGGAGTACGAGGGCTCAACACTCCAACTCATGATGTTACGAGTTGCGAGAGGTGCTAGATTGAGGCCCTAGCAAATGGTCACTTGTAGAGGAACTAGCGAGGGAGGAGTCATACTCGTATTGCATCTCAAGTATCAGAGGTTTGGAGAAAGAGGAGTCAAGCTGAGTAGTAAGAGGTGGTTGCGCTAAGGCTCAGTTGTGGTCACATGGAGGTGTAAGGCTTGCGCATGGTGTTAAGTTGCGCAGGGTGGGTTTTCACGAAGGACCTGTGGATCAGATTCGTGGGGTTCCAGTGAGAGCCTGAAATAACTATTTCAATTATGCAGATTCGAAGAAGATCGATCCTGTGCAGATCTCGGCCCAAGGGTCGACAATCTGCATCAAAGTGGTATCAAAGCTGGTATTTTTGTTTGTAGACACCAGGAGAAGGAGACAACAGGTGAAGGAGGAGACAGAGTAATGATGCTCTTTGATGATTGTTGCAAGGTGAGCAGCAGTCAATAGACAGTCAAGAGGATTGTAAGAAAAGATGGAAGCACTCACAGCCGCAGAGTGACAACAACAAGTTTGCCAAGAGGAAAGATAGGAACAGGAAGATGGCTACTGAAGGCCATGGATGTAGTGGGAAAAGAAACCATCAGCAGTAGAGAAAATATGAAATGGATAAAGAAATCACTGAGATAAGGGTGGCGATGGAAGATCTTTCACTTTGGATGCAGTAGAATGACAAATCGTGATGGGTATATGAATGGCCCATGAAAACAAAGGTGAAATGGCCAGTCAAAGAATTTTTGGCCAGAGGACAGTGAAGACTATTGAAAGGATGGATGAGGTATGTGGAAAGCCTCAGAGATGAAGAGAAGATGGTTCATGCCTATGAACTAGAGGCTGGGAGAAATCTCAGTGATGATAAGGAGAAGAGATCACTGGAAGATTTCATGAACTGCCAGGAAGGCAGTGACGAAAGTTCAGATTGCTAGGTGGGGAATGAGATGAGATCACTGGAGGATCTCATAGACTGTTAGGAGGGAAGATATGAAATACCATATTTCAGGGTGGGCAAGGGAGATTAGATGAACTTAGAGGTGATTTCATATCAGCAAGAGGAGTTAGCAAAGAAGGAAGGTCAGAAAAGTATTCTAATGATTGGGGGAATTCGAGTATTCCTGCCAAATAGTCCAGTAGAGGCTAATACAACTGTTGCGCATGATAGTATAGTGCAAAAAGAATCTAAGAAGGAGGCCATGGGGCCAAATGATTTTAAGGTTTACTATGTCTGTGATGCAGGTACAAAAAAGGAATGACAACCATCAGAGATTGTCATGATGAAGGAGTAGATATCAAAAGTTTCCCAAGGAAAAGAAGAGGAGCACACAGATAAGATGCTTACTCCATGGGAGATGGAGTTGGAGATGTTGGAGGATTGGTTGAACCATCCAGAGCCAATAGATGACTACCATGAGTAGAAAAGCATGCAGATGTTAGTAGAGGATCATTCTGAGGAATCGGTAAAAAATTTCAGCCAGGGAGCTGAACAGATGATGACTGTAATGTTGGGGCATGCAACAACAGATGAAGGGAAATTCCAGTCTAAGGAGAAGCTGGAGGAAGCTGGAGATTCACCAGTAGGAGAACTGGCAGAAGAAAATATGTCAGAAGGGGAAGCTAAGAAGAGACTCAGTGATCAGACTGGAGAACTTAATTTTGCAGTAGAATGGCAAGTTGAGGCCATAGAGGAAGAAGATGGCATGGGAGATCGAGATGATCTACCCATTTGCAGAGAAGAAGTGAAACAAAGAAGACTGTAAAAGGAGAGCCAACCATGGGAACAACTGGACGAGGAGATTGAGGAAATTAGAAGGCTGATGATCATATCAGTAGAAGCAGTCAACAAAGGGAAGCTGAGAAGAGGAGAGATTTCCATAATAGTAGGGAGACAAATGTCGTAGTAGCAATGAAGTAGTGGAGCAGATGGACAAATCTAAAGAACTGTTTGGGATCCAAGTGGATTTCAACAGCGATGTTGGGAAGATCATGAGCAGGAGCTCATGAAATTTTCACAGCAAAGGAGTATGATGCAGGAGCATCGCTCCAAGCCAGCTATGTGCCAACCAACACATCAAGCACACATTCAATGGAAGGAGAGAGGCACAACCCTATTGTCTTTCAAATTTGAAAATGTATTAAATGTTTGTAAGGCCGAAGAGCCAAGTCCCGCCTTTGAGCCTGTTGTAGTTAGTGTCACTTTTAATGGCTGACATGTTAATAGGGATCTAGATCTGATTTGGATTAGATGGCCCATTCAATGTAATTCATTGTAATTAATGAGAGTTGGTGAGGATAGGGGAAGTGTCAAGGAGAAAGACACTCACAGAGTTGTTGAAGACTTTGTTTGATCAACAAGGAGTTCTTGAGTAGAAGGTTTCCAAGAGGGCATCAAATTCCCCTTTGAAAGGAGAGAAAAGGGTCGAATCCTTTAGAGGTTCGAGTAGGAAAATCTCAGGATGGATAGCACAATTGCATGCAGGGATCCTAGAAGGAGTGTAGAGGTCGAGAAACCTTTCGAGTTTTCACAAACAATAAAGCTTAGGAAGAGGAACACCTCTTAGAATATGGGTAGGAGCCAAGGTTACAAGCATCACCGTAGAGACAAAGGCCAAGGCCTTTTGGGGAAAGAAATCTTCCAAGGCAATGGAAGAAGAGCACGTTCTCAGGAAGGAGCAACAATAGTCGTTGGATTGGTATTGAGAGGAGAGGATATAGACCGTTGAATCTATGTCCAAGTAGAAGGAGGAGAGTGCACAGGGAGATTTGATATGGGTCATCATATCTGGAACCAAGGAATGATAGTTGTCGGATCCGAAGGAAGGCAGATGGAGTGTAACCTTTGGGAGGTCACACAGGAGAGTAGCTTAAACGGATGATGGAGACAGTTCAAGGGAGAAGTGTTGAGTCACCGTGGGCCATTTAATAGTGTAGAGAAGTGAGGGGATTAAGATCGGGTATCTCCTGATACTCTAAATCTATGGAAGGATAGCAATCATCAGATCCAGATCAACGACAATCATTGATATCATACAAGAAATTGCAAATTCTAGTATCGTAAATGGGAAGGACAGAGGTCTTGCCTCCCAAAACCCCAAGTCATGAGATCGTGATTCAACCTGAACCGTTGATCAAGGAGAAAGGAGAGCCATAGGATTTGGCACCTCACTACCTCATGTATCGGGGTCTTGGAGGGTGAAGGAGTTGAACTTTGATTTCTAAAGTCATGAAGCGCATAGTGCCAAGGGTTCATGCGAACATGGGTCACATCAGAGGTGGAGACCGCATGGTCGACATGTGGTGTAATAACAAGCACCCAGAGAAAAGTGTAAATGGGTGATAGGTGGTGGACACGCGTCACCTTGGAAGGAGTCAAACCATTTTTGACTTATCCTGTCTCGTGGATTCGTAAAAGAGGATTACGAGGGCTGAACACTCCAACTTTTGAGGTTACTAGTTGTGAGAGGTGCTAGATTGAGGCCCTAGCCAGTGGTCACTTGTAGAGGCACTAGCGAGGGAGGAGCCATATCCATATCGCATCTCGAGTATCGGAGGTTTGGAGAAATAGGAGTCGAGGTAATCGACTCATGAACTCGCGAGTTGTGAGAGGTGCTTTTGTTAAGGCCCGATTGTGGTTGCATGGAGGTGTAAGGCTAACGTCTAGTGTTAAGTTGTGCAGGGCGGGTTTTTACGATGGACCTGTGGATCGGATTCGTGGGGTTCCAGTGAGAGCCCAAAAGAGCTATTTCAGTTCTATGGATTCGAAGAAGATTGATCCTGTGTGGATCTTGTCTTGAGGGTCGGGTGTCTACATCACATCTCTAGAGTTTTCATCAATGATATTGTGAGGCTGCATGGCATGCCTAAGACGATTATATCTGATTGAGGATCAATGTTTACTAAACAATTTTGGACTAGTTTCCAAGAGGCCTTGGGAACCCAACTTCACTTTAGTACTGCATATCACTCATTGAAAGATGGGAAGACCAAACAAACAAACCAAATCTTAGAGGATATGTTGCACATGTATGTGATGGACCAACATAAGCGTTGGGAGGAATTCTTTCCACTCATACAATTCTTATATAACAACAATTATCAAAGCACCATTAATATGGCGCCTTTCGAGTTTCTTTACGGGTGACCATGTTAGATGCCTTTCAGTTGGAACTTGGGATCATCTTGAGGATAGGGTCCTGGTGGGACCAGAAGCAATCCAAGAAATGGAATATCAAATGAAAACTATAAGAAAAAGGATCAAGGAAATGCAGGATCGACAGAAGAGTTATGCCAATGCGCACCATGTCTACCGTAGTTATGAAGTTGGTGATTGAGAATTCTTGAGGGTGAAACTACATAAGAGTTCAATCAAGTTTGGAAAGGGTGCTAAAATATCTCCTAGGTTCATGGGACCTTTCGATATTGTGAAAAGGAAGGGGCCTATGCCCTATCAACTAGCCTTGCCTGATTCTTTGAGGCATATGCATGATGTTTTTCACATATCTATTTTGAGACATTATATTAGTGACCCTAGACATGTTATTGACATGAGTTCCTTAAAGGTATCTGACGAGGGTGTGCTCATGGATGAGCCTATCCATATCCTGGACCATGTCATTCGATAGCTATGGCGTTGAACAACAGATCTAGTCAAGGTCCAGTGGGACAACTATAGTCCGCACTCGGTCACCTGGGAGGACACATATGGTATGTGCCAACAATTTCCATTTTTGTTTGATAGATAGAATTATGATACTATGATACACTTTATTTTGGCACTTATATACTGTGAAACCTCGGGATGAAGTTTAAACCAAGAGGGGGTGTATGTAATATCCTTCTCTTGCACAGACTGAGTGAAATTATTCTTTCAGGACACTTGCATAAAAGTGATCTGGGTTATTATACTATTGGTCATTTTTATTATGATTATGATATATTATGGATTTGATGATATTTTATTTTGTTGTATTTACATAGACATGTGTTATTGACTTGGTTCTCTTGAGTGTGGTGGAATTTGGACATTAAGGATGCAGAGGCATCGATGAAACCCCTTGGACTCTAGATCTAGTTATGGAGTGGACTGTTGGATTTGAAATTTTTTGATGTGACATGTGTACATATGATTAGATGTTTTGATGATTAATTATTATTGCTAACATGATTCATTGATCGATGCAGGTTGGTGATAACTTTCCAACCAGACTCACATATGGAGTAGAGGGGTCACGCATGAAAACTAAATACATTGAGGTAGAGGTGTGGTAGCATCCCTACCACAGCCTACTAGCACTCTCATCGTGGATCGAATTGTAGGTTAACAATTACCTAGTTTGAGAAGACCCACAATGTCATGAGGGAAGACTATGATAGTCTCTCACGATGATTCTAAAGGGCACGCAATAAGGCAGGGGACTTATTCCTTGGAGTTCCTTAGTCTCCCACAATATCACCTAGTGGAGTATTGACTCCAGGGGTTTGACGTCTACCAAATTCATTCAAGAGGCAAGTGGCACCCTTGGAGAACGTAGTGCGCCTTGAAGGGCATGTCGCACAAAGAAAACAAAAGAGGCGAGTGGCACCCTTGGAACATGTAGTTTGTCTTGAAGGGCACATCGGGCAAGGAAACATAAAGAGGCGAGTGACACCCTTGGAGAACGTAGTGCATCCTGAAGGGCACGTCATGATTTTAACTCATAAGAGAATAAACCTAGTTGGCCTTAAAATGAATGATGTGTCAAGTAAAGTTTAAAAACAAATTTTTCCCCTTAAAAATGTCACCCAACCTAGTGAATTTAAAACCTAGGTCTAAGTAGAACATATGGTAATAATAAAATAATAAAATAAACATGTAACGAGAAGGGGGTTAAGAAACTCAAACTTATTTATTAAAGTCAAAATTATAATGGAGGATTAATTTTTAGCTAAAAAGAAAAGAGGGTAAATGGTTGTTTTTATCTACATTTGCTAAATTAATTTTTAGTTAAAAAGAAAAGAGGGTAAATGGTTGTTTTTATCTACACTTGCTAAATTCATTTTTAGTTAAATAGGAAAAAGAGGGAAAGTTAAAAGCAATAGGAAACTTAAAGAGAAAGGGAAACTTAAAGAAAAGGGGAAACGTAAAGAAAAAGTTGAATGTCTAACTTAGTACGGAATCTTTCCTTTGGAACTTTCTAATTATGAACTCAACTAGGAATTAAGTAAGGCGTAAGTCATTTAAGAAGTGTAAGGGAATTTTGAGGACACCAAGGATTATTTTTAGGAATGCTCTTAGGTGGATGAGAGAAATAAGAACTTTTATTTAATTAATAAAATTGATTTTCTGGTGCAACTAGGGGATCGAGCGACATGTATACAAGGGAGGTTTTTCGAAATTAATTAAATGAAAAATGAATTTAAATAGAATTTGGGAAACTAATTACTGAAAAAATCTATAAAAAGGATGGAGGAGGAGGAGTATGGATCTAATATGTTTTACGT
Organism: Picea engelmannii; assembly: GCA_009831015.1. Lineage (NCBI taxonomy): Eukaryota > Viridiplantae > Streptophyta > Pinopsida > Pinales > Pinaceae > Picea > Picea engelmannii. Next base: position 839,505 of record ML781739.1, read on the forward strand.
AACATTATGTTGTTGAAATTTTATCTTGACTAAACTTTCTCTTGTGGGAGTTGGGATACCTATCTCGGGTAATGAGTGGTATCTCGAAATTGTGAGATGAGCTAGGTCCTAGCATTCTCTGGTATTGGGTGTGTGTCTCCTTTTCATATTGGGGGGTTCAGGGGGAAGAAGAGTACCCCTAGCATTGGCTGGGAGGTACCAGTGAGGTCACATCGATTGGAAAGTGGGAGCTGGAAGGAGCGTGCATGGGACAACGAATTCATGGATTTCACATTTGGCTATGGTACGCATGTGTATATTTGTATTAAATGGTACTTTAAATATTGTCCTTACACCTTCAGTAATGTACTTCTACTATGTTAAATTTTATGTTTAATCAACGCCACACTATCCAGGGATTTTATTTTATCTTCTCGCAAATTGTCTTGATGAACCCAATGTTTTTTTTATCAGAGAAATTAGATTCATTGCAGCCTTATGCTCGCTGGTTTTTTTTTAATTGATATCCAATGGAGAACCAAAACTCTGATTGTAATGGATTCTCTACGTTTCTTTTTCTTGATTTATTACGAAGAAAAATCATGTTTTTATCTTATGTCCCTTATCCCTTAAGTTATTAGTCTGTTCCTAAGAAGTCATCCAAGAGTCAAATCGACGATCGTCACTACGGTGTTTAAGGACTTATATATTCAAATTCCCTACTTTCTTGTGCATGGATAATAAGTGAAGGACAATTTTTTCCCAGTCACATAACCCTTACTTATATCTACTTTTTTCTTTTATGATTAATCTCTAATCCTTGCGCCCTCCTGGTGAAAGAGTATCTTTGTGTTTGATTGATTCATTTTTGAATGATTAGTCTTTGAGAATTCTTGTGAATGAATACCTCTGTGTTTTGATTACCTTTGTATTTCCTTGAAAGATCATCTCTACATTTCTTTTGAAAGATTGCCTCTGAATTTCCTTGAATGATAAACTCTGCATTTCTTTGGAATGTTTAAACTATGTGTTTGAGTTATTAAGCTTTGAAGGATTAATATCTGAAGAAATTGTTTTTCCCAATTCATTTTTACCAAATTGTGTTTACCCAAGTTCGTTTTACCCATAATCTATTTTTTTGAAGGATTATTTCATGTGTTTGAATCCCATTCTTGAACTCGAATAATTTTTACCTAGAATCATTTTTGAAGGATTATTGCATGTCTTCCAATCCCATTATCGATATTGAATTGTTTTTACCCAGAATCGTTTTTATGAAGGATTATTGCATGTGTTTTAATACATTTCTTGAGCTCGAATCGTTTTCACCCAATTTTTACATAGAATTTTTCATTTGAAGGACAACGAATCTCGATAGTGATTCATTATTTGTTGACAATAAAGATAGTTTAACAACAATTTACATATATCTACGAATATATACATATGCATGTGTTTCTTTTAGGATAAACACAATGAATTTATCATGCTCTAAACACAACGTAATGGTAGACAATGACTTATCTTTGACAACAATTTTGTTCTGGATGATTTTTCTTAGCATTGGACAACAGACTCATGCACAGTTTACCCAGTCCTCTCACCCAATTTTCATCCAGTACTCTAGCTATGGATCTCATGTATCCTTAGTTATGGATTTCAATTTTTATTTACACAATGATATATTTACATTGTGATTGACAATGCTGAATAAAAAATGCAATAACCTTTATTAGACAGTGATATATCCATTAGAGTTATCATGACAATGATAAGTATTCTAATTCCTTGCTAATTTATGTTTCTGATTGTTAATCCTTTTATTTAGACAATGATTATGCATCAAAATGATTATTTATATAACATTGATTATATAGACAACGATATATATGACAACTATTATTTATATGACAACGATTATTTGTATGACAATGATTTTATAGTCAGCGGTTATATATGACATTGATTATATATGACATTGATTATATAGATAGACATTTATATGAAGGTAACGATTGTATGCAGACCATGTTTGACCTAGATAACGATTTTATTTTATAGATTATACAGATAGTGATTTTATTATATAGATTACTTAGATAGCGATTTTATTATATAGATATTATCTGCGTTCCATAGATTGCGATTTAATTATATTTGTTTCAGTTTAAAAAAAAAAACCAGTGATTATATTGTTTAAACAACAACGATATATTCGCTTCAGTTTAAAAGATAGTGAATTCAGTTTAAAAGACATGTTTTATATTGGGTTAAGAGACATGTTTCATATTGTTTCAGTTTAATATATAGCAAATTCATCCTTTGGAAAATACTTATATAATATTTGGAATTGGAAAATAGTTACAATGAACTATTTTTCTTGATAATAATTATTTTTAATATGTACAGATTATAGTCAAGCGTTGCCATGGAATAACTAGTACATATAAGAGAATACACTTCTTACTATACGAACATGGTTTAATTCATCATTACATTTTTAATTACACTAGTATTAGTATTGATTAGGTTTAGTGCATATATTAATTCACTTTTCAATGAAAAAAAAAAGTTATTCCATAAATTGTAAGAAAGATCAGTTTCAAGAATGTATAACTTATGTGGATTTAGGAAATTAATGTGAGGTATGATTGGTTAAACATTATATTCCTTTGCGCCACTAACCATGTTGACGTAGGATTTCTTGGGGTATTGGTCTAGATATGTTATGTTGCGCCTTGGTGACTGTCATGTCTATTTCCTTGGGTAGACATGACTCCTGATGAGGGGATCATTGCGCGCCCTTATGGATAGGCGTGAATGATAACTTGTCCAGAGTCTTTTTCTTCCCAACGTGGGCGTATTGTTCATTGTAATGGATTTTGGTACTTGATTTTGTAATGCCTTATGCGTTGGTTTTTGCGCACCGTAGAGGTTTTCAATTTATTGGTCATCGAAGCCACTATTTCGGGTTGTTGATGTTGTCCTGTAGCTTGTAGCGATTATCTTTCTTATGTCGGGCAGGTAGTCATTTTAGTATGTCTATTGATTATTGCATGTTTCGTCCAATTTCATGATGTGCTAGTGTGGTGATTTGATTTTTTTTGTTTCTTGATATGTGTGTGTTGTGTTCGTCGTCAAGTTGTGTTGTTTAATTTTTGTCGTTCATTTCATTCCCGCTTCAAACAAAAAATAAAAATAAAAATTGCACTACATTGCGTCACATGTAGTTGTAGCGACTGGGGTCGTTACATAAATGTGTTTGCATGAAACTTCTTTAAGGGAGGGAACATTTACCTCTCATCCTTGTAGATGGAAGAAATTAGATTATAGAATCACCATGACCAAAGTTCCAAACAAGTTAATAGGAAACTTATTTATTTACAACAAGAAATAGAGTCATGTACAAGAAATTACATAGATTATAACTATTTAGGTTTATTCCAAATTATTTTCACTATCTTTGTGCCCATTAAACATCAAAATCGTCAAATTAATTTCTATTCCTAAATCGTCTCCATTTTGTGTGTGAACTGTTTAGTCATAGATGTTAGCAAATATGGGATTCCGTCATCCTTCTTTTATGACTGGTTTTAATGGTTAACAACATGTATCTCATTTTAAGAGGTCACAAGTTCAAATCCATAGGGGTTAGGGTAAACTTCCATCAAATTTAATAGTTAAATAATTGCTTAGAGGGAGGTTGTCCTTTGTCTAACAAACAAGGGAGTTAGATACACCAAATTGGTGTTTGAGTTGATCTTACCTCAAAATTAGATTATTATTTATTACTATTATGAATCATCTCTTACAAGCAAAAAATTATTGTGATGAGGATGATGATGATGATGATGATGATTAACTCCCACTGAGACCAATTCATATATGGGGCCTTAAGAAGTAAAAGATTAATTCTATTTCTTTAAAATTGTATTTCTATGCTCAAAAAACATTGAGAGAAGTGTTCCAACATGACCATAGTTTTGATGACTGTAGGTATGTATTGTGGAAAATATTTTTAAATTGGGATCTAATAGGGTTGTATGCATGAAAGTATACGAGGAAGTGATTTTCATATTCTACTTTCTTACTGACACAAACATGATATATTCTTTCATTCCATGGTGTTTTGGGAGTTTTCCAACCTCGAGTTTCACTATGTAGCTCATGACATGTAATGTACGTCAAAAATCACCAAAATTTTATTTTATTTTATTTGTACATTTATCCTTGAAAAGTTTCGAGATCTCAAGCAAGCGGGCTTTCTATTAGAAGACTTGAGTCTGAAGGTTTGTTAGAGTCCATACTATCATTTATTGTCCTTATCATTCAACTTAAGTTTTCTAATTGACGATATAATGAGTATTTACTCATCACTTCAATGTTTCATTAAGACCCTGAAATTTATAATTACCCTATTATCTGCTAGTACCTATAACACTACCACAGTCTTAACAATACAAGAAACTTTGGGTTTTTTATGACCAAAAATCCTAGATAAAAATATTACCCTATGTTTGCAATACAATCAACTTGTAATACGGTTTGTTACTCCCATACCTCTATCCAGGATAAAGATTCTCCAACTTTCTTTTACCATTCTATTCATTAACTTAATAGAGTTGTTCCCATAACAATAAGTTTCTTCTAAGTTCCTACAGCTTTGTGAAGGAAACAGAGGTCAATCAGGTTTCGGTGATCACGAGTGTTGAACAAAACCAAAGACCATGTTGTTTGCTGAAATCCGAAATACAGAACTACTGTGGGATAGCATTTAAGGGTTTCGGGATTCAGGGTTTCGCGAGTACAAGAGCCAGACATCAACACACAACATTTCTCGAAATTGTGAAAAGATGTTGAGCTCTTTGGGGTTTCAGGGTTCCGGATTTCGCGAGTATAGAAGCCAAACATCAATTGATACAAACCTCCAAACAGGTGAAAGAGGAAAGATGGGTCCCGCATTTATGGATTTCGGAGTTTGGAACTTCATGAATTCTAGTGTCCAACATCAACGTGAACAGACTTCCGAAAATAAGAAGATGCCCAACACTTTGGGATTTTGGGGTTCAAAATCCTGCGACTTCAAAAACCAACATCAAACACAAACAAATCTCGAAATTGTGAAAAGAAAAGAACGTGGAACTAACATTTCGGGTTTTCGGGGTTTCAAATGTCAAACAACATAGCACAACAATTCCCAAATTCCAGAAGGTGAAAGGATGTGGAATTAACACTTCAGGATTTTGGGATTCGGGTTTTTGGGGTTTCAAATGTCAAACAACATAACACAGCCATTTTCGAATTTCAAAAAGTTAAAGGATGAGGAATTAACACTTTGGGATTTCGGGATTTGAGTTTTCGTGGTTTCAAATGTCGAACAACATAACAAAACAATTCCCGAATTCCAAAAGGTGAAAGGGTGTGGAATTAACACTTCGGGATTTCAGGATTCGGTTTTTCGGGTTTTCAAATGTCAAACAACATAACACAACAATTCCCGAATTTCGAAAAGTGAAAGGATGTGGAATTAACACTTTAGGATTTCAGGATTCGGGTTTTCGGGGTTTGAAATGTCAAACAACATAACACAACCATTCCCAAATTATGAAAAGTGAAAGGATGAGGTTAACACTTCAGGATTTCAGGATTCAAGTTTTTGGGGTTTCAAATGTTAAACAACATAATGCAACAATTCCCGAATTCTGAAAGGTGAAAGGGTGTGGAATAAACACTTCGGGATTTCGAGATTCGGGTTTTCAGTGTTTCAAATGTCAAACAACATAACACAACCATTCCCGAATTTTGAAAAGTGAAAAGATGAGGAATTAACACTTTGGGATTTCAGGATTCGGGTTTTTGGGGTTTCAAATGTCGAACAACAACACCCAACAATTCTCGAATTCTGAAAGCATAAAGACTTAAGAATTTTACACGCACAGAAGGATAGAAAAGAATAAAGGTTTTCTATAAGGTAAAATATCTAAATTCATCATAGACCTTGACTAAGGAAAGGGTAGCCCATTCTGAAAAGAAACAAGGAAGAAAAAACCTCCGAAAGGCATCAATTCTCAAGATTGTTTTAGCATCCCGAAAAAAAAAACAAAAAGGGGGTTTCCAAAATTCTTTAACTCCCGAATTTTGTCATTCTAAACACATGTAATATATTTTTTGCATATTGTTAGAGCATATTGTTAGATACATAGCCTCGGATAAAACATTCGAACAAAAAGTCAGAAGAATTCATTACAGATCTAATTTAATCAGATTCAATACACTAGATGAAAAAAGGGTCATACAGACAGAGAATGTAACTTATTCGAGTTCAGATTCAATAGATACATAACATCGAAAGACATAACCATTCATAATAGAGAGGGGGAAATTTAGCATATCTGAATCCAATCTGCGGGAAGACAAAGGGAACAACCACGCTCCTCCCAACTGTAGAACAGGGAAGCCAAATCTACTTGCCTGATTCACCCACTAGACTGACCATGAATCCATGAGGGTGAACTTGGAAACTCCTCCTTAGCAATGTCCTTCAAATCTAATAGTTATCCTCTTGCCTCACACTTACTCAAGAGAGCTCATAACAGAAAGGCAATTCTATTTTAGTAGGCTCCTCTTGCCTCACACTCAATCCGCAGTGTTCATAATAGCAAGAGAGCTCAAAAATATTTTCCCAACATACTTGGCAACGTCTTGCCTCCTTGCATATGCTATTTATCAATTTTTTTTCCCAGGTCTTTTTCCCTCTTTTGGGGATTTTTTCACATCTTTCTTAATTCCTGATTTTCAGGGGCTGCTAGTGGCTAAATCTTTGATTTGCTACTTCTCATAATCATCTTAGAGGCAATTCCAACATGTTCCCCACTCATGGAGTCATGGTCAATTGATTTTAATATGGTTGTTCCATTTGTCCTCCTGGAATTCATATAATTATTCTGTTGTGATACAAGTGTCATAGTTAAATGGTTTGTTGATTCCAAACAAATCTCTTCCCAACAATCACAATAATTAAATACAATTATTAAATTCAAAATTCGGAATTGCGATAAATGACAAAAAAATTCCAGATTCAAATTTGCCAAAAACGGAAATGAATTCCAACCTATTTCAAAAATAAAAATTATTTTATTTGGGGGGTATGTCACATCCTTTCCCCCTTCATTAAAACATTGTCCTCAGTGTTCGTTCCTTTCCTGGAATAGAATTGGATGAGATTTTCACAAATCTCCCTCCAATTCCCAAGTGGTCTCCTCAGGACTAAAGTGCTTCCATTGTACCTTTACCTGAGTGATGATTATGTTCCAAAGTGTTATTTCTCTCTGGTCCAGAATGCGCAGGGGTTCCACCTGGAACTTGCCTTTGGGTTCCACTTGCACCAAGTTCCAACCAATCATATGAGTAGGGTCATTAATCTACTTTTTCAACAAAGAAGTTTATGAATTATTAGATTAGCTGGAAGTGCAAGCTGATATGCTATGGGTCCAATTCGAGCCAGTATATCGAAGGGCCCACAAAACCTGGGTGCTAGCTTGGCACAGTTCCCTAACTTCAATGACCTTTTCTGGGCTTTGACCTTCAAGTAAACATGGTCTCCCACTTGAAATTCCACGTGTCTTCTTTTCTGATCTGCATAGCTCTTCTGTCTGTCCTGTGCTTCTTTCAAGTTTTGTTGTACCTTTCTTACCATGTTCTCCATTTCTTGGAGCATCTTGGCGCAACCATGAGTCTATCATTCGGGTTATTCCAACTAATTGGAGTTGTACACTTTCTGTCGTACAGTATTTCAAAAGGGCTCAACTTAGACAAGTTTGGTACCCATTGTTATATGCAAATTCTACCAAGTGTACGTAGTCTTCCCACTTGTTCGTCTTTGTTCTTACATACATGCGGAGCATATCCTCTATGATTTGATTTTTCCTTTCGGTCTGTCCATCCGTTTGTGGATGATAACTCGTACTAAAATTCAAATTAGTATTTATCCTTGCAAACAATTCCTTCCAAAAAGCGGATGTGAATTTTACATATCTATCGGAAACCACCATTTTAGGAACACCATGCAGTCTAAAAATATCTTTCATGAATATTTCAGCAATGTTAATAGCTTTAAAAGTAGACTTTACAGGAATAAAGTGTGCAGACTTATTGAGTTTATCAATTACAACCATGATTGAATCATTTTGTTTCTGAGTTTTAGGCAAACCTGTTATAAAGTCTAGCGATATGGTCTCCCATTTCCATTCTGCTACGAGTAATGGTTGTAATAGGCTGGCTGTATGCTGGTGTTCGGCCTTAACCTGCTGACAATCTTGGCACCTAGCCAAATACTTTGTTGTTTTTCCCTTCATATTAGGCTAGTAAAATAGTTTTTTGAGTGTTGTTATTGTTTTCTGGTAACCTGGATGGCGAGAATATGGTTTCTTATGCACTTTCTCTAAAATATTTAATTTTAGCTCTGCTAAATCTGGTATGTAAAGTTTATTTTTAAATCTTAATAGTCCCTGTTTGTCGATACTTATATCTGGTTTATTTGATTTTGTGATACTGTTTTGTAATTCTACCATCATCTTAGTGTAATTTCTGTCGTTAATTCCTGTCACTTTTACTCTTTGTTCCAGATTACTTTCTTCCCTACTTATATTTATCTCAAATAGCCCATGGACTCTTCTGCTTAAAGAATCTGCTACTTTATTTTCCTTTCCCTTGATATGTCTGACCTTGAAGTCAAATTCTCTCAAGAAGGCTAGCCACCTTGCTTGTATTGCATTAAGGTCTGGTTGGTTAAACAAATATTTCACTCTGCTATTATCTGTCAATAGTAAGAATTTCCTACCCATTATATAGTTTCGCCACATTTTTAAGGCATGTATTACTACTTCCAATTCTAATTCATGAGTGTTGGAAGATTGGTTGTTGTCATTGATGTCAACCCTAGTCATGGGTTTTGGACCGCAAGATTGATGAAGGTATTTGGACATGAAGGAAAATGCACATGCAGATAAAACACCCATAGATGGATAGTATACATCATGTTGTTTCTCCTGGTATGTGGCACGTCACGTGGATCCTCATGGTTGAGGAGAAATGAATTTTTGAAGATGACAAAGTGAATTGTATATGTAGTCCCTAAAGATAATTACAGAAAATAATTACAAAATAAGAAAGTGTCAGGTCGACCCTAATGTTAAAAGGAAGTGACATAAATGGTATAAATAAACATCATTATACATTCATTTGATACAAGTCAAATTTTATAGGGAAGAAGAAGTAAAAGAAGGCCAGATTTCAAGGGAGGATGAAGTCTTTTGGTGATGTGTTCTAAGGTATGTTATTTTCAAGTCATCTTATCATTTTTTCTATAAATTTTTTTCTAGAACAATTCATATGGTGAAATCTCTATGGTATTGAGAAGAAATATCAAGGTACCTTTGGTAAAAATTTCATCTCTTGATTCACTATAATTATGGAGATACACTGAGTGGAAGATAGGGTTTGTGACCAGTCCTGAAGCTAGTCAATAAACAGGTGTTCCAGGTAAAATCATCATAACTTATTCATAAAGAATCCAAATGAAGTGGAACCACTTCCATTGGAAAGAGTATGGACTATAGTTTCCATTTTACGAGTTTCAAAATCAGATGTTAAACATTGAGCATGGGGCATCCTATACAAGTTGGGTCTTCTGAAAAGACCAGAATTGAATAAAGTCTACAATTATTTCTATAACCTCTTTTTGGGGAGGATTCAAGGAGTGAAAATTGGAGGCGTTTCAGAGAATACATTGAATAATATTATGTATAGGATCAGAGTACTCCAAGAATTGAAAATTTTCATAAATTGAAGAAGTCTCAGGAAGCATTATCAGGTTCTATATGATGATTAGTTGATTGTGATGATTTAATGTAAGATATATTATCTCTCATATATTCTTGGGTGGAAGGAAGGGGCAAGGATGGAGAGTTAAAATCTCTCTTGATATTGTAGGATTGTATCTTCCTCTTGGAGGTTTATCCCTCCCTCTACATTTGGAAGCTGTAGCTACCTTTAGAAGTCATTACTTCCATGATGGATTTTATCTTTTCCGGGTCTACGACAATACCTTTTGAGGAAATGACATGTCCTAAATATTGTATGTATTTTTGATAAAATCACATTTGTCAAATTTTGCATATAGTTTGCATTTCCTTAGTGTTTGAAGAACTATTCATAAGTGTTCATCATGTTCCTCCTCCATTTTAGAATAGACCATAATATTGTCGATAAATACTACTACCAACTTGTCTACGTACTGGCTGAAAATGCTATTGATTAAGCACATAAATGTGGTTGGTGCATTAGTGAGTCCAAAAGGCATGACTACAAACTTGTAGTGTCTGTATCTTGTTGAAAATGTTGTTTTTTTTATGTCCTAGTCCTTTATCCTAACTTGATGATAACCGGATCGTAAGTCCAATTTTGAGAAGATCTTGGCCCCACCAACTTGATCGAACAGATCATTTATCTGTGGTAAGGGGTATTTGTTCTTAATGGTCACTTTGTTTAGTTGTCTATAATCAATACATAGTATTATATTACTGTCTCTCTTTTTCACAAAGAGGATTGGTGCTCCCCATGGCGAGACACTTGGTCTGATATACTCTTTATCCAACAATTCCTGTAATTATATTTTTAGTTCTATCAGTTCTGGTAGACTCATTCGGTAGGGTGTTTTTGAGATAGGGGTTGATCTGGGTAGTAAGTCTATGGAGAAATCTATTTCCCTCCTAGGAGGCAATTCTGGCATCTCATCAAAAAACATGTCTCTGAATTCATGTAGGACAACAATGTATTCTAACTTGGGCTTATCTTCATTTTCTAATAGATTCGTTACTTGGATGGTGTAAACTTGACATCCCTTTCTAATACATTTATTGAGTTGCATCGCTGAAACTTGTCTGACTGATACAGGTTTTGGTATGCCTTGGGTTGTTCTAACAGTGCCAAAATTATCTTTATAGCTAAGTATCTTTGTATAACAATCAAGTAATTCTTTGTGTTGTTCCAACCAATCCATCCCAATAATCATATCATAAGACCCTACGGGTAAGATGCTCAAACTGGTCCTTATCTTCTGACCATCTAAGCTGAACTCAAGATCATAAATAAAATTGACTACTTTTCTTTTAGTACTTGTTGCTAGTTGTACAAGATAAGATTTTGCATGCTTTTGTTTCTTAAGTTTATTCAACTCTACTACATTGGGAGTAACATAACTTATTGTAGATCCAGGGTCAATTAAAATACAAATTCGAGTGTCATGGATTTTACCTTCGATCTCTACCACCGAGGACTGGTGGTCAGCTTGTCGACCATCTATGGCTACATTTATCCGATGCAAACTTTTTCCCATGTCTCCCACTATCGAGGCTTCCTGCAAATTGTGGACAACAGTTCTGTCTGCTATAATTAAACGTGGACAGTTCCTCCTTAGATGAGGCTCTCCACAATCCCAAAACTTTAATGGATCGCGAGATTTGTCCCTAAACTTCTTCATTCTGAGGTTTACCAGTTTACCATTACCTTTTGTATTCAGAGGATAGGAGTGAAAATCATTCATTGGGAAACGTTTTTCTGCATTCCAATAAGGAGCTGGCTGGTATCCCTTCTTTTGCTGGTGCATTCCATCTTGATTATTATCCTTCTAGGTCTTAAGAATCTCTACCCACTTTTTATACTGGTCATAACACATCCGTGCTTTCCTGAATGCCTCACTCAAGGATTTTGGGTTGTCAAACTCAATTCTATCCCTGTAGGACTGTGGTAATTAGCTTAAGAATCGTTGGATTTTTACCTTATCCTCTCGGATGTATGGTACGAACCTTAGCAGTTCTAGAAATTTATTTATAAGTCCATCCATCGTCATTTGTCAGAGTTGTAATTCATAAATTCTTCCATCTTCCTTTCATAATAGCTTTCAGAAAGGTATTGTTTCTTAAAATACTTCTTGAAGTCAGACCATTCCAACTGTTTCTCCTTTAGGCCCTTGGCCAGTTTCAGGTCCTGCCACCAAATGTTGGCCTTTCCCTTCAGATGGTAGATGGCCATTCTAACCTTCATGTTGCTGGAATAGTTGCAGATTTGGAAGTATTTTTTGACGTCCAACAACCATGCCTCGACTTATTCTCCTGTCCTGGATTCTCCATCAAAAGTAGTTGGTTTAATCTTTTCAATTTCTCCTTTAAGTTGGTTTGTTTGTTTTCTTTTTTTTTCTGGTATGGTTTTGTCTTCAGCTGAAGGTGTCCCTTTAGACGAACTGTCTCCTTTTTCTATTTTCGCACCAGAATTCTTGGAGGCCCTTTTGCTAACCTCTTCCTCCTGGTTATCATCTTTTGGATTTTTCTTGGTTACTATACTATGTAGCAGGACTTCATTTATCTCATGTTGTTCCTGTTGTGCATTTTCATTTTTTCATTGTCGGCCTTGAAAACTTGTAGTTCAACAAAAAGGTTTCTCACTGTTTCCAACACTTCCGTGTGTGAGCTTCCATCACTGTTTTGTATTGGATTTCCAGGAGGTCCTTGTTGTGGATTTTATTCCACCCTAATTTCTACACCTTCTTGGGCTGCTATTATTCAACACAAAACAAAAAATTATTCTATTTGTAATCCACAAGATTTATTAGTTTTTCATAAATCATAATATATACTAAGCAATTAATGTGTCCCTGTCCAGGCCCAGTGTTGTAACTTTTTCTCTGATACCATATGTAATGTACCTCAAAAATCACCATATATTTTTTTTTTGTACATTTATCCTTGAAAAGTTTCGAGATCTCAAGAAAGTAGGCTTTTTGTAAGAAGACTTGAGTCTGAAGGTTTGTTAGAGTCCTTACTATCATCGAATGTCCTTATCATTCAACTTAAGTTTTCTAATCGACGATATAATGAGTATTTACTCATCACTTCAATGTTTCATTAAGACCCTGAAATTTATAATTACCCTCTTATCTGCTAGTACCTATAACACTACCACAGTCTTAACAATACAAGCAACTTTGGGTTTTTTATGACCAAAAACCCTACGTAAAAATATTACCCTATGTCTGCAATAGAATCGACTTGTAATACGTTCTGTTACTCCCATACCTCTATCCGGGATGAAGATTCTCGAATGTTCTTTTACCAGTCTATTCATTACCTTAATAGAGTTGTTCCCATAACAATAAGTTTCTGCTAAGTTCCTACAACTTTGTGAAGGAAACAAAGGTCAATCGAGTTTCGGTGATCACGAGTGTCGAACAAAAGAAAGGACCCTGTTGTTTGCCGAAATCTGAAATATAGAACAACTGTGGGCTAGCATTTCGGGGTTTCAGGATTCAAGGTTTCCTGAGTACCAAAACTGGACATCAACACACAACATTTCCTGAAATTTCGAAAAGATGCCGAGCTCTTCGAGGTTTCGGGGTTCGGGATTTCGCGAGCAAAAAAGCCAAACAACAACAGATACAAACCTCTGAAAATGTGAAAGAGGAAAGTTGGGTCCCACATTTTGATATTTCAGAGTTCGGAACTTCGTGAGTTCTAGTGTCCAACATCAATGTGAACAGACTTCTGAAAATGTGAAGATGCCGAACATTTCAGGATTTCAGGGTTTGGAATCCCGCGACTTCAAAAACCAACATCAAACAAAAACAAATCCCGAAATTGTGAAAAGAAAAGAACGTGGAACTGATATTTCGAGATTTCGAGATTCGGGTTTTCGTGGTTTCAAATGTCAAACAACATAGCACAACAATTCCCAAATTCCGGAAGGTGAAAGGATGTGGAATTAACACTTTGGGATTTTGGGATTCAGGTTTTTAGGGTTTCAAATGTCAAACAACATAACACAACCATTCCTGAATTCTGAAAAGTGAAAGGATGAGGAGTTAACACTTCAGGATTTTGGGATTTGGGTTTTCGGGGTTTCAAATGTCAAACAACAAAACACAACAATTCCCGAATTTCGAAAGGTGAAAGGGTGTGGAATTAACACTTTGGGATTTCAGGATTTAGGTTTTTGGGGTTTCAAATGTCAAACAACATAACACAACAATTCCCAAATTTCAAAAAGTTAAAAGATGTGCAATTAACACTTTGGGATTTCGGGAATCGGGTTTTCGGGGTTTCAAATGTGAAACAACATAACACAACCATTCCTAAATTATGAAAAGTGGAAGGATGAGGTTAACACTTTGGGATTTCGGGATTCGGGTTTTTGGGGTTTCAAATGTCGAACAATATAACACAATAATTCCTGAATTCTGAAAGGTGAAAGGTTGTGGAATTAAGACTTTGGGATTTCAGGATTCAGGGTTTCAAATGTCAAACAACATAACAAAACCATTCCCAAATTCTGAAAAGTGAAAGGATGAGGAATTAACACTTCAGGATTTCGGGGTTTCAAATGTCGAACAACAACACCCAACAATTCCCGAATTCTGAAAGCATAAAGACTTAAGAATTTTACATGCATAGAAGGATACAAAAGGATAAAGGTTTTATGTAAGGGAAAATATCTAAATTCATCATAGACCTTGACTAAGGAAAGGGTAGCCCATTCTGAAAAGAAATAAGGAAGCAAAAACCTCCGAAAGGCGTCGATTCTCAAGATTGTTTTAGCATCCTAAAAAAAGGGGGGGGTGTTTCCAAAATTCTTTAACTCCCGAATTTTGTCATTCTAAACACATCTAATATATTGTTTGAATATTGTTAGAGCATATTGTTAGATACATAGCATCAGATAAAACATTCGAACAGAAAGTGGGAAGAATTCGTTACAGATCTGATTTAATCAGATTCAATACATCGGATGCAAAAATGGTCATACAGAAAGAGAATGTAACTTATTCCAGTTCAGATTCAATAGATACATAACATCAAAAGACATAGCCATTCATAATAGAGAGGAGAAAATTTAGCACATCTGAATCCAATCCACGGGAAGACAAAGGGAATAACCACGCTCCTCCCAACCATAGAATGGGGCAACCAAATCTACTTGCCTGATTCACCCCCTAGCCTGACCATGAATGCATGAGGGTGAACTTGGAAACTCCTCCTCAGCAATGTCCTTCAAATCCAACAATTATCCTCTTTCCTCACACTTACTCAACAATGCTCATAACAACAAGAAAATTCTGTTTCACCAAGATCCTCTTGCCTCACACTCAATCCACAATGTTCATAACAGCAAGAGAGCTCAAAAATCTTTTCCCAACATACTTGGTAGCATCCCGCCTCCTCGCATATGTTATTTATCAATATTTTTTCCCGGGTATTTTTCCATCCTTTGAGGATTTTTTCACATCTTTCTTAATCCCTAATTTTTAGGGGTTTCTAGTGGCTAAATCTCTGATTTGCCACTTCTCATAATCATCCTAGAGGCAGTTCCAACATGTTCCCCACTCATGGAGTCATGGTCAACTGATTTTAACATGATTGTTCCATTTGTCCTCCTGCAATTAATATAATTATTCTGTTGTGATACAAGTGTCATAGTTAGTTGGTTAGTTGAGTCCAAACAGATCTCTGCTGAACAGTCACAATAATTTAATACAATTATTAAATTCAAAATTCAGAATTGCCATAAATGGAAAAAGTTTTCCAGATTCGAATTTGCCAAAAATGGAAATAAATTCCAACCTATTTCAAAAATAAAAATTATTTTATTTTTGGGGGATGTCGCATGACAGTTTGTTCTTATTTTAGAAATGTTGATTTTTTTCTTGTACTTCTCAAAACTGAGAGGTAATTTTGATCTTTTAAATTAGGGTTGACCACCTCCTTGTGTTATTTTAATTTCTTTTTATCCACTAATTCTTTACAACACCAAATATTCTCCTTAAATTTAGAAGTAATAATATTTGTAATACTAGAAATATCAGGCATGGTGGCTTCTTCTTCTATTCCCCATTGATTTAGCCAATATTTGACATCTTTATGCCATCCCCTCTTAAGTAGTTTGTGGTTTTACCTAGAGTTTGAAGCAATTTTGGGGATCCTCTTGTCATTCATGTTGTTTATATATTTCTTGCACTTTAGTTATCTAATCATAGTAATGTTCACAATGGGGGAAAGACTTGATTCTATGAGAGAGGATGGGACAAGGTGTATCACCCTTAATTTTGAGATTATAAGTTAAAATATTATTTTGGATATGTCTCTTTCCCCAAGATTCTCTAGATATACTACAACCCAAAACTTCACATCCATACTGTTACACATGAAATTTTCACATCTAGGTACCTCGCCCTAAGTTTCATAAGTGTCATATAAGTGTCACATACACATTGACACCATGGAATGGCCTATGTCACATCCCTAGTCAATGTGGACGAGGGATATATTACATGACGACCAAAATACCAAGTGCACATGAATTATTATTAATATTCATGAAAAAAAAAAAATTGAGTCTGAGAATCCACCTCACATCTGGTTTCCTATTTTTTAGGGAAGGTGGTCATATATGGCTGCAATATTTCCTCCTTAAAATCCCTGAGAGATATTTTCTCCCTAAAATCCTTAAGAAATATTTTCTCCCTAAATATATTTGACATCCCTTTTTAGTGGATTTGATGAGTGATCCTCTCCATGGTGCTTAAGACTCCAAATCCTATATAATGAGGGATTTACATGGAGAAGGAGGGACGATTTTAGAGATACCAAACTTATGATCTCAAATGGTGGAGATTTGAGGTATCAAACCTATGGTCTTGGGATAAATATTTAGGATATAAAGCCTATGCTTTTGGGATATTTGGGAAAGGGATGGACGAGGAGCGCTTGGGGAAGCTCCTACAACTCCATCTAGAATATGTAAGTATTTCTTTAAGAGTTCTCATTAATATATTTCTTATCCTATTTCCTTCTAACCTATGTCTCTTTACATATGTTTGTCTTATAGATGGATTTGATTGGACTAATCTTATATAGTAGTGTAGGAGTTCTTTGTATTGTTGTCCATTTCATTGCAGGTGTCAAATAGTGCTAAGGAGCTTGAAGATCAATCTCAAGTTGGAGCAATGAGGAAAAACATCATAATAAAGTGCATCACACTTTCTTCTCCTTCTCTTTTTGATTAGTTAGTTAAATTCAAAGGAATTTTAACATTTTTTTTGTCTTGGTATAGGGGTCTAGAATCTAAGAGGAGATTCACCTGTCCATAGGGGGATTTTCCTACAACACATATGACATAGTCGGAGTGACGAGAGTGTGAAAGAGGAGTTTTTTTATTATCCCAAAGACAAAGATTTTTTTATTTACAATTTTTTCGAGCCCATAATAAGTTTTCCATCTGTGTTTATCCCTTTTCTACGCTATAGTTCCAATTGACCTTGTGGTGGATATCGATTACAAGATATTTGTATGAAGGAACTTATTCCAAGATATTGTTGTCATAAACAAATGGATCGTAGGTGATCCTTTTGGTTTTAATTATCATAACCTTTGCTTTTTCAATGTTCAAAGTCATGGCCATGCTATAGCATAATTCCTTGAGGATTATTAGTTTCTTACCAAGGTCATAGTGAATCTTTTCAATAAGAATAATATCATCAACATAAAGAAGGTGGATAATGACTATACCAACAAGAGTTGTGCCAACACATATTTCATCCTCCAAACAATCTTCTAAATTATCAATATAAATGTCAAAAATGGTAGGCTATAGGGGACACCCTTGCTTGACTCCTATATTACAATTAAATTCTTCCAACTGGCCCTCAATGTTCCTAAACTTGGAAATAATTTTCTTATATAGTATTATTGTAGAAAATATTAACTTGAAAGAGACTTTAAGCTCTTCTAACCTATTCTAGAGGTTACTCCTTGGCACAATGTCAAAATCTTCTTAAACTTAGAAATAATTTTCTCATATAGCCTTACTGTAGTAGCTCTTAACTTGAAAGAGACTTTAATATCTCCGAACCTATTCCAGAGGTTACTTCTGGGCACAGTGTCAAAAACTTTTCTAAAATCAACGAAACAACAAAGGAGATCATTTTATCATTACAATACTCCTCTGTAATGATCCTAAATGTAACAAGGTGGTCCACAATGGAATGGTGACCTCTAAACCCAGCTTGGTCTCTAGCTCTTTTTTCCATGGCATTCTAGCCATGTACCAATCTTTTTTACCAAAATACTTCCCTATAGCTTATCTCAAATGGGGTTAATCATAATGGTCATATAATTAGATGGATCACTTTTATCCTCCCCTTTAAAAATAGGTACAATGCGGCTTTGAGTCCAAGGTTTTGGAAAACCTTGTTAGATAGATAAATTGAAGAGATTATGTATATGAGGTATGTGGATAGGTCCTCCAATTTTTAATATTTCGTCTTGATAATCTTCAATGACCTTAATTTTTCTTTTTGATAACGGCTTAACCCCAACTTAATGTCTTCTACATTAATCACTTAATAATTTGAAGAGTTTTTCTGCCCACATTACATGTTGTACGTGTATATATTATTTTCTTCTTTTGCAGTCACATCTAATCTTGCTAATAAAATGAAGGTATTGAATATGCATTAGTCGGTATGGACTAATCTTGCTAATAAAATGAAGGTATTGAATATGCATTAGTCGGTATGGACTTGGAAAAAACTTTACGATGACATGGCATAACAATCGTGCAATACTATAAAGCAAAAACAACTGAAGCAAAAACAACAATCACTACAACAACTAGAATGTCTTCTACATTTCTTCACCCAAGTTTGTAGAACATACCACTTTCGAAATTCAAATAACATTGTAAATATGTTATCCCCTTTCCACATGGTTGAACTATGAATAAGTTATAAATATAAAGATACAAAATTCTATGAATAAGTTATAAATATAAAGATACAAAATTCAATGAATAAGTTATATATATAAAGATAAAAAATACAATGAATTGGTGATAATTTTAAACACTTTTTCAATAAATTAGATAAGATATTTAAAATGAATTAGAGATCATTTTAAACACATTTTCAATAAAATAAATAACATATTTAAAAATAATAATAATAAAGAATACATTTTCATTAAAATATTTTAAGATCTACACAAGAATCAAAGGATTAACTTAAATTATAAATATTATATTTTGTGATTGAAACGAAGTATTGCTACTCTTACTCTTATAAGAAGGTGAGGAAAGATCGCTTACTTCACAAATAATGTTACAATCAAAACTATATTTATATATCTATATATAATCTGAATTTTGAGTTAGAAAATTCTAATCAATTTAGATTTATTTTAATTAATAAAAAAAATTATGTTTAAAAAATTTACTCGGCCCATGAATCAAGAGGTCACCTGTTAAGCCAACCATGATAGCGAGTTCAAAATTTGATAAAAATCACAATTAAATTAAATATATTTTGTAAGTATTATATCATAATATTGTTACAATTAAGTGATTTTTGATTTGATTTGATTTATTCCATTATGAAAGTGAAAATATGAAGATTTAGTTTTGATTTTCTTGGCCAATATAAGACTAGCTACATAATCTCACGATTTTGTAGCTAATCTATTTATGAATGTTAGTTGGCATTATTTTCTGAATATCAATTTTGTTTTGTTATATACTATTTACATGGAGAAACTATCTTGAATCATGCATCCTATAATTCTGTAGTTTCTTTCTTTTATTTTCATAAAACTTTGTTATTATGTAATAAATTTTGACAAACCAATTCCTACATGTATTGTTTTTTGTTGAACTAGTTTTGCAAAGCAATCTATTTTTTTGCGTATTGCACTCTATCTTACATGATAAGAGTTTGTTATTCCAAAACTAGTTTAAATAGTGATCACTTTTAGTAGTGAGGATAACTTTTGCTCGGATACTTTATGGACATGTGATTTTGAGAACTCAAATGGAGAAGCTACTCACGATTGGCTTTAGACCTGCGTGATGCTTACCCCATTATGTTATTTCATTGCTTCCATCTTATGAAATATTATTATGCTTGATTCAATTTTAGTCTGGTTATCATATGGTGTTTCATACTATTAGGTATTTGGATGTTGTTTATAATTTGTTATTCTATTTTATATCTGTGATCAATCTGCCATTTGATTATTGTCGATTTATCCTGCATATTAAATGATGGATTACATTAATAATTTGAATTAATTTTATTTCATTCTAAGTTATTCATTATCATAAGATCAATAGATATTTTACATTTATCACTCTGTTGTCATATTCTCATTCCAATACATCAAAAGGTTATTTGAATTTGTTATGGGAGTATTAGCATTGTTCTATCACAGGTTAGGAGATCGAATTAATCAATTAGTTACAGATTTGTTTACTTGTGATTTAGTTCAATCATTTATTAACGAAATAAGGGTAGCATGAATTACCTTTTACGTACTCTTATATTCATTAGTTTTAGACTTTTAAATATACAAAAAGAAAACAAAAAATAAATGTATGTTCTTTCTTATCTCTTTTATAAACACTTTTAAGAATATCATTTTTATCAAGTAAATCTTGCAAGGTGTATATAGACTGTTTATAATCATATGCACATATTCATGTTTTTATTTGAACACTTGTAATTAGTAAATTTATAGTCTTAGCATCATAGCTTTTAGATTAGTTCCTTTTCTTTTATTATTTTTAGGATTTTAGTTGGCCAACATAGCCATTAAACAGGTTGGGTTATTTCATTCCAAATGGCTTGGGTTATTTAGACAACCCATTCAACCTTCCAGTGTGTCACTTAATCCCGTCAACAAGTATGAGGATAGGTCCTCCAATTTTTAATATTTCAGCTTGGTAACCTTCGATGTCCTTAATTTTTCTTTTTGAAAAAAGATTAACCCCTAACTTGATATCTTCTACATAAAATACTTAATCATTTGAAAAACTATTTGGCATGTTGTCCCTTACATTAGGGGATGCATACATATTTTAATCGTAGAAACTTCAGTTCTTCAAAATAATCTTTCTTTAATTTTAAGGGTTAAAATTTGTTGATATCATCAATGTATATATTACTTCTATATATATATATGATTGTATGTAGACAAGTCGTTGGTTTTAGAAGGCCATGCCCGTACCATTGCTTCTTCCTTGTGTCTGGCGTGAGACCGGCTTTTAAGCGGACGTCGCGTCGGTGGGAGAGTAAGCGATAGCTATCTCTAGCCATGATGGTCACGTACATCGATAGGATTTTAGAATAAATTTAACTACTCAACTATGGTATACTTGCAGATTTTTGGAGCAGTTGCACCATAGTTTTCTGACCGCATTACATGTTGTACCTGTATATATTATTTTCTTCTTTTGCAGTCACATCTAATCTGAGGGTACTGAATATGCATTAGTCGGTATGGACATGGAAAAAAACTTTAAGGCGGCCTGGCATAACAATCGTTCAGTACTATAAAGCAAAAACAACAATCACTCCAACAACGAGAATGCCTTTTACATTTCTTCACCCAAGTTGGTAGAACATACCACTTTAAAAATTCCAATAAAGTTGTAAATCTCTTATCCTCCTTTCCACATGGTTGAACTATGAATAAGTTGGCGCTGGCGTTGCACAAGAGTGTCTTCACACCATTAAGAAAAAATCTCTTCAAGCCATCCTCCTCAAGCTGGACCTCAAAAAAGCATTTGATTGTATAAATTGGAATTTTCTTCACCTCATCCTCATCCAGAGCGGTTTTGGCACTGCTACTACAAACTGGATTTTGGGTTGTATCTCCTCAGCAAACCTAGCTGTTCTAATCAATGGAGAAGCTACAAAGACCTTCAGTTGTGAGAGAGGACTCAGACAGGGCTGCTCTCTCTCCCCTCTTCTTTTCATCTTGGTCCTGGAAGGCCTCAGCATTTTATTAAAGCTCAAACAAGCGGAGGGCCTCATAAAAGGTGTTAAAGTGGCAGGGCTAACTCATATCCTCCATATCCTATTTGTTGATGACATTCTTATTTTGACAACTGCCAATTTTGCCGAATGGTCCATTATACACTCGATCCTCTCTACTTTTTGTGCTGTAACAGGTTTACAAATCAATGCCTCAAAATCCATTTTCTTGACTTCAAAGGCACATGACTCCTTAATTCTCGACTTAAGTGAGCTTTTTGGCATCGCTTCCCATGAACTTGAGGAGGGCTTTTCTTACTTAGGATTTTTCATAAAATCTTCCAGATACACTACTAAAGATTGGTCTTGGCTCGTCAACAAATTCGAAGATAGAATTCTCAACTGGAAGCACCGTTTTCTCTCCCTGGGGGGAAGATTTATTCTAATCAAAGCGGTGCTGGAAAGCCTTCCAGTGTATTGGATGGCTTTAGCACACATCCCAGCCTCCATTTTGAAGTCTCTCCGCCAACTCATCTTTTCTTTTCTTTGGTCTGGTTGTAAAAAGACCAGAAGCTTTCACCTCTACAAACGGGAGGATATCTCAAAGCCAAAGTTGATGGGAGGCTGGGGCCTCAAGCACCTATCACTCTTCCAAAAGGCACTCTTGACTAACTCCTTCTGGAGAATTTTAACAAAACCAGGGCTTTGGAACTTTGTTATCAGTGCAAAATATCTTCATCAACTTCCGGTCCAGATTTGGATTAGATTTGCGGAGGCCCGTCCCTCTTCAGGTTCTCATACTTGGAAAAAAAATTCTTCCACGCTTCCAATCATCTTAAAGTGGCTCTCATGGGATCCCGGGGATGGCCACTTGATTGAAGTTGGACGAGATTGCATTCTGGATCTTGGCAGGAAATCGATTCTCACCCCGTCGCTTCGTTCTCATCTACAACACAAAAATCTTGTTTTTTTACATCAATTCTTCAGTCCGTCCATTGCAGGTACTCTTGGCAACTCTTGCCTGAGCGAATTGGATCTGCATTTAAATCTAGATCTCAGAGCCGAATGGGATAACTTCGCCCAACTTCTCAAAGCAGCAGGCGTTTATTTGAAGACAAAACCAGACTCCCTAATCTGGACGGGAGGCGATCGATCTGGAAGATTAACTGCAAAGAACGTCTATCAAGCTCTGGCCGACTTTATCTGGAACCCTTCAACAACAAAATGGAGACAGCGGATCTGGAAAGACACTTTCCCTCTAAAATATAAATTGTTTGCTTGGCTCATGCTGGAAAATAGATTATTGTTCTGGGACAAGTTACAAGCTCGTGGATGGGAGGGCCCAAACCGTTGCCCACTTTGTGCTCGAGACAATGAATCATCGCTACATGTATTTTTCCTCTGCTCTTTCACCCGAGCACTTTGGACAGCAATTACATCTTCTCTAAAGATCCCTGCACATTGGAGTGGTAACTCTGTACATTCCTGCTTCCAATTCTGGATTCACCATTCCATCTCGCTTCCAATGCTTCCGCTACACATTTGTTGGCATATATGGCTGACCAGAAACGCAGCACTCTTCAACGACAAGAAGCCATCTATTCCACACGTTTCTTCTCTCATTTTGACTGAAGCAAACAAACTTGCAAAGCCACTTTGTAAACCAACAACATGGCGACCTCTACACATTCCATTGGATAGGGTGGTGGCCTGGTTTGACGGGGCCTCTCAACTTGGGGGAGCGATTTGTGGAGCTGGGGGGAGAATAGTTTTAAATTCACATTAGAGTATTCTCTGGACTTTGAACTGCAAACAGGGATCCAACACCAAGGCGGAGCTCATTGGTGCTTGGACCTCATTATTTCTAGCTAGTCGTCACACCGACGATTTGCTGCTCCTCGGTGACTCCAAGATCACTATTGATTGGCTGAACGAATTGGCAGACTTCCGTGTAGCAGCTCTTAATTGCTGGAAGGAACGGACCAAAGAAGCTACACATATTTTCAGAAAGCTTACTTTCCAGCACATTTTCCTAGAGGAAAACAATGTGGCAGACTCTCTCTCGAAAAAGGCTTTGCACCTTCCTCCGAATCAAATTTTCTTTTCATTTTGGGAGGACGGTCATGAAGGACCTTCCTACAAGATAAATCTTTGATTTGATTCCAGCATAGCTTATCTCAGATCATTGATGGATTTGCTGTGTTTGTTGAACCATTGCTGGCTTCGATCCATGTATTTCGTGGTTTCGTCTAGATTCTGCTGTTGTATAGGATTCCAACATATTGATTCGTTGTTGTAAACTTTTATATTCTTTTGAATATAAGGAGCACTTTTTTCTCGTGGAAAAAACTATGAATAAGTTATAAATATAAATATACAAAATCCAATGAATTAGTGATAATTTTAAACACATTTTCAATAAATTAGGTAAGATATTTAAAATGAATTAGAGATCATTTTAAACACATATTCAATAAAATAAATAACATATTTAAAAAAAAAATTATAATAAAGAATACACTTTCATTAAAATATTTTAAGATCTATACAAGAATCAAAGGTTTAACTTAAATTATAAATATTATATTTTCTGATTGAAACGAAATATTGCTAGTCTGATAAGAAGGTGAGGAAAGACAACGTACTTCATAAATAATGTTATAATCAAAACAATATTAATATATATAATCTGAATTTTGAGTTCTAAAATTATAATCAATTTAGATCTAATTTAATTAATCAAAAAAATTATGTTTAAAAAAATTATTCCTTTTAATATTTGAAAAATTCAAGCTCAACATAAATATATACATGAATATATAAATATATACATGAATATATAGTTCAGTTCAATATGGGTTATAAGCTAGATGCGACAACTCGCCCCCAATGAATCAAGAGGTCACAGGTTAGGCGAAGCATGATAGCGAGTTCAAAATTTGATAAAAATCACAATTAAATATATTTTGTAAGTATTATATCATAATATTGTTACTTTTAAGTGATTTTTTTTCTATCATTTATATGTTATTTATAAACAGGCCATAAAGTTTTATTTATTTTGTGAATATTATATCAAAATATTATTTGGTTTTAATTTTAATTTATATAATTCATATGTTACCAATTTTTATAGTTATTATATTTTATTCCATTTTCTTTTCATATATATTATTTTTAAATTTAAATTGTGGAATATTATCATATTAAGTTGTAATTTAAGTATAAAGCATTAAGTTTGATTAAATTTTAAATGGCTTTCACATTTTAATGGATTTTTCAATTTTCTAGAAAACTTCATGTGTAACGACCCTGCTTATATAGATGTATAAGATTATTAATTGTAATTAATTTAATAATCTAACTGTCCTAAAAATTAGCTAAACAATAATTATTTCTTAAATAACTTTAACTAATTAATTATTATTAATTACTTGTTCATGATTGTCAATGATTAATTAAGTATTAATTAACTCATTAATTAATAAGATAAAGAAATAAAAGGAGGATAATAAATTATATTATTAAATTATGTTACGTACATGAAAAGGGATAACTTATTAATTACAAGAGGATGAAATAATAAAGGAGAGGATAAGGGTCATTAACGAGGGG
>ML781739.1:873413-888290 GCA_009831015.1 Picea engelmannii
GACGGTGTTAGTTCATGCTCCCCAAGACGTGTGATGATGACTGTCAGATGCCTGCTAGGGAAGCTTGGTCGAGATAGCGACACTTCCGCTTACAGGTTCTATTTGGAGTTAGGTCAATATAGTTGACGCTCCAAGATAGTTTAACAGAGGAAGGATAGGAATGGAGATGGAAGTAGGTTAGGGAGGAAGGATGAGTAGTAATAGTTGAGAAAGTATGGAGATCTATCTTGTGGTGGAATTTAATGTTTTCCCTTAAAAAAAAAAGAGAAATGTGTATATATGAATAATCATTATTTTGTAACTAAACCACAGTTGTTTAAAATAACATTGTCGAACCCGATAATAGTAATTAAAGGATTTCTCAAACAATTGATTGGTTTGTTGTCTTTTATAAAAGACTAGTCTTGCTGACTGGATTGGATGCATACATAAATTACTAAATTATGCACGAGATTTGCATGTACTAGCTACACATGCACTAGATTTGATTATTAGTACATGCACGAGATTGAGGGGAGGGGGCTCTTGGATTTGTAGAGAGGTGTGTAGTTTTGGAGTGGGGATTGTATGAGTCAGGCACTGGGGTTGCTGGAGGTTTTGGGCACGGGGGCCAGGATATCCATATGATATCCTGGAGCTAGGAAGTTACCTAGTTGGCAGGGTGGAACTAGGCTTTGGGCAATGTTTACAAAGTGCAACAACAGTCAAGAAGGCAAGCGGACAAACAGAAGGTTATTAGCATCAGGTTCAGGGATTTAAAATTATGCATTGTTTTTAATCTGTTATTAAATTTAATATTCGTTGTTAAAAATTACATGCGTATGTGCTCAAAATAAGGAATATATGAATTTTTATTGTTTTGCTCAATTAAAAGAAATTAGTGAAATTTCTGGAATTTATATTGTTACAATTCATGTAATTTTTAGACGTAAAAATCTATTCGGTCCCTACATCGTGGAAGATTGAGTTCTTTCTGTTTGAATATGAGATATATATTAGTATTTTTGGAAAGATAAAATTATAGGATTAGTTCATCATTCATTAGTTTTTTTTTCACTATAAACAGTTTTTTTTATGTAGAATGTTGTACTTATGTTTAATAAAATAATTCTTTTTATTAATATTTAGATTATTTTGATCACACATGTGATTAAATGACCAAATCCACGTTTTTTAGCAGAGAATGCAATTTTTCCAATCTTAAGTTATATATAAGTTTTGATTTTTAATCACTGAACAAATACACAATAATTTTTTTTTTCCAAACATAGATAACCTAAGTTTGGAGTTTTAATCTTAAATAACTAAGACATCTATTAAGTCCATTAAATTCATGTCAATGGAATTAACAAATGTCATGCCATATATTGGATGGTAAGTGCAATGATGCCACTTATTTGCTTTTGAACGATCTTGTAACCAAATTTGTAAGATAATTTAGGTTATGATCATTCTTTGTTATCTTCTACTATCCAATCTCTTATGACGTCTCCTTTCTCTCCTAGCCTCTATTTTCCATCTCCATGTGTGGTATCTCCTAATATATTTTAGTTTCATCTTCTATATATAGCGAGACTATCTCTATAATTCTCTATAACTAGCATAGATGGTTGTGCATACAACCAAAACCCATATCTACACTTTGTGGTATATTATCCATGAATCGAGTTCCATAGTTTCCTTCTCCATCTCCCATGGCTTGCAATATATATAACAATAATCTAGACCATTGATTCAATCTCGGGCAGTATGAGGAGGGTTCAGTTGAATACACTTCAAAGCTTAACCACTCCAATGACATATACATGTATTCAAGGGACATCACCAATGTAGTGGTATCATTTTTCTCTTGAAAAATATGATTTTTTGATAATGTACACAGTATTGTATAAATTATTTTCTTGTGCATTAACTATTGTTTAGAAAAAAAATTCTTACAATCCAATATAAGGGGATGTGTAATTTTTTTAGTAAAATATTATATTTAACATTTTCAAAAAATATTAATAAAAAAAACTCAATATTTATTTTAAATAAAATAATTTTAAATTTATATATATTAAAAATAAAAAATAAAAATTTCTGAATATATGAAGATTATAATTAATAAACAATATTTATTATACAATTTACACACATTAATAATAAAAAAATATTTCAATATTCACATTAAATAAAATATTTCAATTTAAATTGAGAAATCCAAAAAGTACTAATTCAGATGTACCTAAGTTGGTATAAATCAATCCTTTCCTTATAAACCAATAATAAAGAAGACTCAGCCCGCGAATCAACTAAAAAAATCGTTTTCCCTTTGTTGTTTGTGAATTTGGCCGTACCAAAATTCGGCTTGGCTTTTCCATTCTCAACAGCTGCCAACAAACAAACGTACAGACAAATTTACAATAGGAGAATTGTTATTGTGTGGCCACTTAGAAGCGTTTATAAAAATACAACGCACATGAACCTCTTCACTCATCTGCCCAACGGAACAAACAAGAAGACCATCGATTTCCCCGCTTCATGCAATCCCTTTCATTTTAAGGAAGGGAAACCTAAACCTAAACCTGATATTATTTTGTCATTATCGTGCATTAGTTCCAGCTTCTCACACACATCTCCAATGCGTGAATCTCACCACTCTTACTACGCACAGTGTCAAATTCATTGTTATTTCTGAATTATCTCTGTTTTGTGTGTGGACTGTTTAACCCAGCGATGCCATCAACCACCAGACTCCTTTCACCTTACTTACGAATCATGTTGACAAACAAATTCTTCAGGACTACGGATAAGTAAATGGGTATATATTTTTTTCATTTGCTTCATTTTGATCAGAATACTATTAAAAAAATGAGTTTTCAAGAGTTTAGAGTTTTTGTAAGAGTGTTATGTTACTTCCCATGCAAAATATAAAGTATATGTTTTCATTAGTGTAGGTGTTGAGTGTCTTAACCATGAAAATTTCTTAAAAAAAAATTATAGAATACATTTTTTTAGTGTGTGTTTATATTTTTAAAATTTATAATATTAATTTTAAATATTTTTTTAAATTGGGAAAGTACTATATATTGCAATGTCTTGCCTTATAGGATAAGGTTTTAACATAATAATAATAAAAAAATTAGATTGTAGATTAATGTTGAAAATAGTTTAGCTCGTAAAAAAGTATAACATAAGTAAAATAGGTATAGCCTAAATAAAAAGATATTTATCTTGGGATTCTAATATATGTGAACACAAAAATATATTAAAAATCCTAAATGAAATTGAATTTTTTTTTTTTTTAAATTATATATTTGGAATCTACACAATTGATTCTATATATGTTTGTGGTTTCATCCACAATGCATAAAAAGGTATAGCATAAATAAAATAGATATAACATAAATAAAATAGGTATCTATCTTAGGATTCTAATATATGTGAAGACAAAAATATATTAATAATAAAATGATATATATTTCTTTAAAAATTATATATTTGGAATCTACATAGTTGACTCCATATGTGTTTGTAGTTTCATCAACAATGGATTTTTGTAGCCAATACAAAAATAATGTAAAAAATAGTCATTGAGAGTTATTAAGAAAAATGGGGGTTTCCATCTATTTGTAGCATGTTATTATAGGATTTGTACTTGTGGAAATCCCTCCAAATGATCCCAATCTTGTGTAACAACTAGAAATACTCATCAATGTCACCTACGAAAGTACTTCCCTTGTTTTAGTGAGAGAAATAGAGCTGACACAAGGGAGGCTTCCCTAGTCACCTCAAGGGATCCTATAGCAAGATAACGAAAATTCTATGACCCTTATAGTGGTCACTCAATAAGATGGGTTAGGTATAGAAAAGTGGAAATATTGAAAATGATTATACAAGGTAAGTGGTTAGCCTGTGTGAAACAAGAAATATTTCAATGCAAATAATAATCAATTGCCAAGTTATATCACTTATGAATCACCTCTAATTCTAGATATCAAGTAAAACCAATTGTTGTTATAAAATTGTAGCACTAAATGAAGATATATTAGAAATAAATCTTTTGCAACAATGACAAGAAATCATCACAGAAAAAATAGCAATTATATTTTAGAATTTATTCCCCAACAAGTAGATCAATATCCAATTATCAAATAATAGTTCTAAGTTGATTTTCCACAAATATTAAGTAAGTTGTCAACAATTAGTAATGCCCTAATGGTTGTAGAAAACCTTTAATAACAACACAATAAATAGTCTTTGTGTACCAATCATTGAGTTAGGATTACTATGTAAATGAGGTTAGTGAGTTGGTTGAAAAATAGCTTTGAGAGAGAAAGGGTAGCATCATTTTTCCAAACCCATGTAAGCCGAAGACTAATGTCATTTTTTCTCTTTGGGAAATGGAGTCAAACAACATGAAAAATTGGGCCAAGAAGAGTGAATTTGAAACCTAGGACCATGGCCTTATAGGCCTAGGACCAAATTCAAGACGGGATCCCTAAGTTTTATGGCCTTATAAACCATAGAATTTGAGCTAGCCAAGACAAAACCCTAGGGGGATAAGGAATTTTATTCCCTAGGACTAGTTCTTAAATGCTTCAACAAACAAGTTGAATAAAAAAGTGAGCGGGATAAAGAATTTTAATCCATCCTAGGATTTCTTGCAAAAGAACCCAACATTAAAGGTAAAATGCAACACTTTAACAATACAAAGAATTCAGCATGATACACAATGAATAAACACTTGAAAAACAATACTTACTTATCTAGGTCGATGTGCAATGAAACATACCCTAACACATAATTATTGAACAAGAAAAGAGAAACAACCCACCATATCCATCCTCCAAAAATGCGCATAAGACAAGTACAGCAAAAAAGAGAAGTAATAGAACATGTACTAGTGATCTCACAAGTGTGAGATTTGTGTTTCATCGAAATGAGTGCTAGCCTCATTTATATGAGGTAACCCTAATACATATCTCCACATAATGTACTACAAAAAAATGGATCCATCAAACAAGTGGGGATGACCCCCTCAAATAGTCTTTAAAAATGATAATGCCTTATAATATACCATAATAAGGTCACCTATGTGGTGACATTAAGATTCAAAATGGTGAAGAGAGCCAGCCAAGGTCATGTGTCATCATTAAATTCTGAAACAAAGGTGAAATTTCCTCACTAGGTGCCATGTCCCATCTCAAATCCAATAAGTTGTATCTAATGGTAAGCAAGGCCCAACATTATCAACAAACCCTAGCATATGATTTCATCATCAATAGATGAACATCAAGGGTGAGAAGGCCAACATCTAATTCGAATGATCATACATCACCTCTCTGAGTAATTTCTAAGAACAATAAAGTGCAATGTTCTTTATCAAATGTTGAATAACGTATGGGGTGAACTATCCAAGGTGCATGATTTCTACCCATATTCTTGTCATCATTACAACATATTTCAGATGAGATATCATATGACCATCATCTATGGTCTAGAAGATGTGAGAGGATGTATCTAAAGGGGGTCAATTATCCGGATTATTTTGGGAACGAAATGAAAGGAGAGAAATTACAATGAAATACTGATGAAAATTTCAAGAAACAAATAAATACAACAATACTTGGTTTCTATTAATGAAATAATTGTAAAGAGATTGTAAAAATACAAAGGGAAAGACTCGCTATAATGGTGGCATATTTATATTTGAGAAGAGATGTGATGGCTACACTCATTCTGAAGAAGATGATTACAATGAGGCTCCGAAGGCCTTTTTATGATAAACATGAATGAAATAACCCTAGAGATCCAAAAACCTAACCCTAGGAGATGAAACACCAAAAGTCATGTGGGCCCCGTTTGGGTAAGTTAGTACATTAACTTCTCGGGGTCGTAACTTTTGCATACAATCTCTGTTTTAGGCACCTAATAGCCTGTTGGAAAGGTCTTCTTGAGAAATACACATTACTTGATCAAACTCTGAATCTATTTATAGTTTGACTATGGCAAGCCAAAAAAACATTCCTTAGGACCCCAAAATGAACCTGGAAGTACAACAAGATGTGCTGACATGAAAACATACAAAATAATCCAGTTGGATTAGTTGGGAGGCCACGAGTATCCACCTAGGATATGTGTAGAGCTTCAGACAACCCTGAAAGTGTATAACCCACAATTACAAAGAAGTGCAGAAGAACGTGTTACACTAAAAGATGACAAGAGGATCCAGTTGGAACAGGTGGGTGGCCACCAATATGCACCTAGATCAATCCGTCCCCCTTAAGAATCAATGGTATCCATTTTTTTGACTGCCCAGGGAATAGGGGAAAGCATTTTCTGAATCTGAAGATTGGTGAGTTGTGTGCCTTGTTAAAGACGTTGTACTTCTTTTCTTGTAGAAGATTGTCACAAACTTGTTGCTGGATGGGTTGAATCTGTTCCACCAACTTTGTTTCCCTGGGTTGGATGGGGCATTGTGTAGGTACCATCGTAGCTGAATAAAAAATATCTTATGTCCCTTCAACAATCTGCTTTTGCTGGATAGAAGGTGTTGAGGTTATAGTGGTCGTAGTGGTCTTTTATGCATCCTTTGAAAAAACTGTGAAGAGGATGAATTTTGTAGTATGAGATATTACCTTGTGGTGTTTTTTTGGTGTAACATTAATCATAAATACCTATGGTATCTTTTAGAGATGACCTCCCAGAGTAATAATGGAACTATGAGGTCTAGACTCATAGACAACATGACGTTTCCTCATATATGGTTGGCCCAAAACAACATTACACTCATCAATAGTGGAAATATCACACACTACCTCATCCTTGAAGGGATAGATGCCATAGGATAGGTGACATTATTGGATGACGCAAAGATAACGTCCCTGGTCAAGCCACCTGATGTTGTACGACCACAGGTGCGGTGTTGTCAACAACCTAAATTGTTTGATGACCTTAGTTGAGATGGGGTTCTTCTAGATGTCTTTATCAACATTAAAATGCAATGGGGTGGCCTTCATCCATATCCATGAATGGAAGATGCACTACCCCTCTTCAGGATCTACTGTTTCTTCTAGATAAACTATTTTGGTCATGAAAGTAGTAGTGTTGTCTATGTCCATGATTTGTCTGTTTTCAATATTTTTCTGGATTTGATTTTGAATCAACGTTCGACTCCGTGTCTTATATCTTGGCCACCAATGAATGCCTCGGGAAAAATTCATCAGTGTTGTGCCAGGGGGTTTTGTTAAAGTCACATCACTTCCCAATGTCATTCTTCATCTTTACTTTACCCCTTTTGTCATGTTTCTTGGGTTGGTTTTCAAGAGGTTGTTTGTTAGGGCCATCTTTACAGTGCTTTGTTTATTACAAATTTGTAGATCTGAACTCCCATTTGTTCTGGTGCCTTAATTTTTGTTCGATTTTGAAAACATATCAATAGGAAACTCCCAATGATGAGATGTTTAGGAAATCCATTTCGGTTTGGATGTACCTATGTAGAGCCCTACAGTATTTCAGAGCTAGATGTGCGTAAGGTATGGAAAGTATTTGTTAATTCTGACACTATTTGTCTCTTCTCTTTTTGCAGCGGAGTCCATCTCATGTATTGTTCCTCATAGTTATCAACAAGATAGTATTGTTCTTTGACCACATCCACAAAAAAATTCCAAGTGGGCTCTACCACATACATTCCAGATTCCTCCATGGAACCTTTATCCCAGTAAGTTTCCCACCAATGTTTTACATGGGAGAGAGCCTTCAGAAGTGTGAAGGTGATATTTCCTCTGTCGGAAATTTTTTTGAACAAAGAAATAACCTTCTAATAGATTTAACCATTTTTCTAGGGCTTCCATATCTATCTAACCTTCAAATATGGGAATATAAAAATTAACTTGTACCTTGAAGGGAGAGGTTCCTCCAAAATGGCTACTTGATGAAGATGTGTCTGTTTCTATCAAGAGGCATTGAAGAATGTGTGAAAAATTATCCATCATTTCATCCCTCTGTAGCGTGCAAGCTTGCTCAAGAAATAGGTTGATAAAATATTCTACTCCATTTTTTTTCTTTCCTGGTGCCATTGAGGGTTTCTTGGGCATGTGAGAGTGATTTTCCTCAAGAGAGAAAAAATCGATACCCCACTTGATATACTTGGACCTCGTCGGGGACGTGCACTAAAAAACAAATGATCAAGAGCAACCTGCTATGATACCACTGATCTAGATTATTTTCGTAACAAAATGAAAGAAGAGAAATTACTATGAAATACTCATGAAAATTGCCAGAAATTGAGAAATACAACAATACTTGGTTTCTATTAATGAAAGAATTGTAAAGAGACTAAAAAAATATAGAGTGAAAGATTCGCTAGAATGGTGACAAATTTATATCTTAGAATAGATGTGATGGCTATGCTCATTTGCAAGAATATGATTACAATGACGCTCTTAAGGACTTTTTGTGATAAATAAAAATGCCAAAACCCTAGACATGCAAAAACCTAACCCTAGGAGATGAAACGCCAAAAGTCATGTGGACCCCGTTTGGGTAAGTTAGTACATTAACTTCCCAAGGTCATAACTTTTGCATGCGATATTCATTTTAGGTGTGTGATATCCAATTGGAATGGTCTTTTTGAGAACTACACATTACATAGTCAAACTTTGACTTCTTCTACAGTTTGACTGGGGCGAGCCAAAAAAACACTGTTTAGGACTCCAAAATGACCCTAGAAGTACAAAAAGATGTGTTGATATGAAAAAATACATAATAAGCTAGTTGGATTACATGGGAGGCTACTAGTATCCACCTGGAATATGTGTAGGGATTTAGATAGCACTGGAAGTGTAGAACCCACAATTACAAAGAAGTACAGAAAAACGTGTTGCACTAGAAACTGACAAGAGGAGTCAGTTGGAACAAGTGGGTGGCCACCAATATCCACTTGGATCATTCAATGAATAGGTGACCCAACTCTCTACATCTCATGTGCTATATCCTATACAATGCTCACAATTTCCTTGGGTGAAATCACAAAGAAGTTTTCCAAATACCATGTCAGTTACACTAAATTTAGTCAAAAAAATGAAATAAAGTAAAATCAACAATCAAAAACTACAATAGTACGAAGAAGAATATAAAGTAGGTCGTCCAATAATACAAAATCCAAGTGATAAAATATGATTGGGTATCCCCTTCAAACGTCACACAAGCTCAAGACTTTATGAAATTTGGCAAGTTTAGGTATGGGAGGATGATCCAAGTAACCTATTAGGTGTGTCAATACCCAAGTAGAGAGATATTTCCCGAAAGAACCCATCTGAGATATGTAATGGACATGAGGTGGTCATGGTATTGACCTCTTAGAATGAGGTGATTAACATGCAAGACAATTTATGGTCTCACCTCCATGAGTTCCTTTGTCGAGGGTGGGCTTGGCCACTGAGTTACTCTTTCCTTGAAATTTTTTACATTTTGAACCCCTTTAATTTCCTTATTATTTATATTTTATTTTATTTGTGATTCCCCTTAAAAGGGTTTCATGCATAGCAATTCCATTGCTTCTTGTTCAGGATACATTCAAGTCTTTTTTGATAAATGAATATTTTTAATCACATTAGGAATATGTGAGATCACCATTAATGAATGAGTAGAGATCAATTGTGGACTTATTATCCCATTTCTTTCTTTATCTTCCAACTACAATCTACCTTTGGGTGTTTAGACTATTCTTCTCATAAGAGAATGAGGTGCATGCCTTTTGGTGTACATGTAACCAAATCACCCAAAACGTGGGAGAATGGAAGGATCAACGATGGAAAAGGGGAAAAACACTCCAAAACATGCCTATTAATGTAACATAATGAACCAAGTAATAGGAGGTCAAAGGATGTTGATCGCAAGGAGTTGATAGACTCCATGTTCTGAGAAATGGACTAATAATATGAGAAATTTGTGGGGAGGAACTATTTGAATGTCTAACTAAACATGTTGTTCATTAGTTTAAACATAGTTTGAATGAACAATAGTCCTCATGGGGACTATGAAGATATTAAATTGCTAAATGTTATGCATCTAATGCGTTTATGATATTTTTTTCACCTAAATCATACAAAAGTTATGAACTAGCAACCAAAACTATTATAATAAAAATCAAAATCCAATCTAAATTATCTAAGAAAATGCTTAAATTACTAGTATGTTGGTAATGAAATTGTCATTTGTAAGTTACAAAATTATCCAACTTTTCTTAAATGAAAGTATCATTTCTAAGTCACAAAATGATTCAACATTAATATTTTTTTTTCATGAAATTATGATTTCTCAATTATCACATAATCCAACATTAAGATGCCAAATGCTAATTTGAACATCTAACTTATTAAATGAAATTATCATTTCTAGGTTACAAAATGATTCAACATTAACATGTTTTTCTTCATGAAATTGTGATTTGTCAATTATCATATAATCTAGCTTTAAAATAACAATTACAACTTTGAACATCTAACTTATTGGTAATGAAATTGTCATTTTTAAGTCATAAAATGATCCAACTTTAACATTTTTTGTTATTTATTAATTACCATATAATCCAACTTTAAAATTCCAAATGCTACTTTGAACATCTAACTTATTGGTAATTAAATTGTCATTTCTAAGTCACAAAATGATCCAACTTTAACATTTTTTTTTTCATGAAATTGTGATTTTTCGCAACTTTAACATATTTTTGGTCATGAGATAGTGATTTCTCAATTCTAGCATATAATCCAACTTTAAAATTCCAAATTGTGTTTTTTAAAGCTCTAACATATTTTTGTTCATGATATTGTGATTTCTCAATTCTAGCATATAATCCAACTTTAAAATATCAAATACTACTTTAAACATCTAAGCTCTTGGTAACAAAAATTTCAATTCTAAGACACAAAATGATCCAACTTTAACATGTTTTGTTTTGTTTATGAAATTGTGATTACTCAATTACCATATAATCCATATTTAAAATACCAAATGCTACTTTAAACATATATCATTATATATGGGAGCCATTATATTACACATAACCATGTGTTAAAAACATTAATTTTTTTTGGAAAGACAAGGCATTAAAAAAACATTCAATTTTTTATTTAAAGACATGGCATTGTGTTAGTTCATTCAATTTAGATTTCATTGAAAAACAACATTGAACACTATAGAGAATTTGAAAATTATAATTTCTATGTAACTTGATTTGCATTTTCATTAAAAATACAAATCTGAATTATATGTTTCATCATTCTTTTATTGTTTAACATGGAGTTGAAATGTAGTATTTAAAAAAATATTTTGATGTCTTCCATAAATAAAATCATTTACTGTTCACTTTAAGTAAAATATTCTATATCAACTTCACACAGACACACATATAATCTAATTCAAAGTATGACACATGTTTTCTACATCTTAATATGAGGGAGATGTGAAATTTATTCATTTCTTAACATGGAGTTAACATGTGGGATATAAAAACATATATTCTCTCTCTCTCTCTCTCTCTCTCTCTCTCTCTCTCTCTCTCTCTCTCTCACACACACACACACACACACACACATAAAGAAACTGAAAAAAAAAAAACTTTATGGTTAAAATATTTCAATGGTGTGGTGCTCAATATGAGGAAGATATGTAACTCCTTCACTTCCCAAAATGGATTTGGAACATGGAAACTATTATATATATGTGTGTGTGTGTGTGTGTGTGTGTGTGTGTATATATGTGTGTGTGTATATATATATATATATATGTGTGTGTGTGTGTGTGTATATATATATATATATATATATATGCAACCGGTGTAGATCCGTGTTAGATTTGGATCTATCATGCTTTGTGAAAGGTCAAATCCCTATATGAGAAAACTTTTCCATTTTAAAAAAGGTTTGCAAAAGATATTCAATACATCATGGTTCGATTAATATGGATCTACAATAGTTTAAAGTCAATATTCTATATATTTTGACAAGAATCTCTTATGTATTAAGAATTGACTAACTTCATGTAACAACCCCTCTATTATGTCTAGGAAAGCGAACCACAAAAGGTAATTTATATTTATTTATTTATTTAAGAATTAGGAATTTAACATCAACACATAATCACAACAATGCTTAATAAAGGAAATCATAATAGAAGCATTACAAATGACACATCATTGTAATCAATAATGTCGCAAACCATGCATCAACATAATTAGTAATGAAACAAAATCAACACATCATCAGGTTAGATAATGACACATAATAATAGAACATCATAAATGGCATTGCATGTAATGTCCTCCACCTCTTAGAGAGGTGATGAGGAGACTCAGTGGCCTGGGCACCCCCACTAGGTCATAGTCTCAAACTGAAGGGGGGAAAGTCAAGAAGTTAAAAGTTCTATTTTTAAGTTTACTTAAGAAAGGAAAAGGATAAAGGAGTAAAAGATAACTCAACAGAAGAATAGAATATTAACCCTGGGAGTTAACCTAACTCAACAGAGAATTAGAAGGAAAAGTATAAGTAAGAGGTTGGGGTGCACCTATTACTCATTTTGTTTTTGGATTAGCATTTGCTATTGCTCTTGGGAATTCATTTTGGGGGTTTTGTTGTACAAAACCTTGTGAGAAAATCAGTGGTGAAATATCCACTCACCTTGTTCCACAGCTTGGTCTCAGGGATGAAAGACTCCTCCACACCATTCTAGTTTCAGGGCCATCTTATCGAGGGAGGTTCGATCCAGCTTATCCTGAGGGCCTGGGGCCATTCCGACAGTTGGGTTTTTTTCGCAGGGGAAGGACCATCAGTTTGAGGGATTTTATGAAGGGTTATCATCATTCTACATTTGTCTACAGATTGGGACATCTTGGAGCCATAGGGGACGTCATGTAAATCAGTAAAACTCATATCTAGGGAGATCTGCTTGAGATCTGAGTCTGAAACTTCTCCCACAGGATTCTCATAGCCTGATCTATATTCTTGGAGAGTTTCAGAGAATTTGGAGGCCTCCTTCATCAGGGATGAACCAGCTAGGGTTTCAGTCATCCAGTGGGGCACCCCATTCAGTGGGAAATTCAGATCTACGGAGTTTGAGAGTGGATTTGGGAATTTGGACATCTGGGTTGTCCTTACAGTTGCCCGATCTATCATTTGGCATATTTCTCAGTATGATTGGACACTTTTGGTAGCAGGGAAGAATTATTGAGGGCTTCAACATTCTAGCAGGATGTGGCACTTTCCATCTTGGAGGTTGAGCATTAGTACGGCTCAGATCTGCTTGATTCAGTCTTCATTGTATATCCATCCTTTGGAGGCTTATTTTGTATTGTCGAGAGAATTTTTGTAGCAGCTCATATCTATTGCTTGTATGGCCATCTGAGGTTTATGCCAGATCGTCCATCTATTGTATTGATCTTACATTCCTCGTAATAAAAAGGTCAGATCTTTTCTTGTGCTTCTACATCTTGAATATATTTTGATCTCCATGTGTTGATGAATCGTGTATGCACTTAATAACTCAACAAATTAGTAGGAGTTAGTGATTCCAAGAAAGAATTTGGCTTGGGATCATTACAGTGGTATCAGAGCCTAGATCCTCCAAACCTGTGGAGAGATTGGTGCATGTAGAAGTATAGGGGAATTGTTATGGCTCAGAGGAAGATAAACAACAGTGAAATAGAGGTAGAAATAGAAGGGTCAGGAGATGACCATGAGCCTCAGGGCTTGGCTCTCTTAGTAACTGAATTTGGTAAGTTCCAACAAAACATGAACCGCACAGAAAGAACATTGGTCTGACAGTTGGATGAGTATCAGGAAACCAACAGAAGGGGACAGGCCTAAATCTCTGAAACCTTGAAGAAAGATGATGAGAATCTACAGAAAATGAATGAGAACCAAACTAGGATAACTGACCTTCTGATGCAAGTAACCCATCGAGGAAAAGATCCTGATACGTATGGGAATAAGGAGGTTGGAGGGTCCGGTGGAACCCATGAGGAAGTCAGATATAACCTGGAGAAAGCACCAGGATCCGAAGGAAGTCTTGGAGGTGGCTTGTTCCATGGGTAGATGGGTAGCAGAACCAACCATAGGCCATACATGCCAGTGTTCATAGATGAACTGCTAGGCCAACACTTAGGTAGCAGAGCTAACCCAAGACCATACATGCCCACATTTACAGATGAGCAAGAGCAACATGAACAGGTTGAATATTTTGTGGCACAATTAGCCAGGAGTACCAGGGAATACTACAGCTTGGATATGAAATTTCAAAGACAGATGTCCCTAGATCAGTATTGTCAACTCAGGTTCAGAAACCATCCCAGGACGAACCACAGGGGCAGCTTTGAGTTTGAGTGAAGGGCAGGGAAGATAGAGATTCCATACTTTGATGGTACAACTAAGATGATAACACAAGCATGGGTGCAAAAGCTGGATACTTACCTACAGCTTAACCCCATGAGACAGATGGAGGCCATCAAGTTTTCCACTATGTACTTGGATGGCAAGGCCCACAACTGGTGGTACCATGGGCTCACCACACTCAGCCACAACCAGATTGTATCCTATACAGAATTCACTCAGAGGCTCATTGATAGATTTGATTTAGGAGATCCTGAGTTACATTTTCGGGAGCTCACCCAACTCAAGTAAATAGGTACGACTGAGGCATACATTGATGAGTTCCATAGGTTGGCAGTGATGGTGCAAGATATGTCCCCAACCAAGCTCATGATGCTCTTTACAAAAGGATTGATGGAACCCTTGAAGGGTTGGGTTAAGGCCTTCAAGCCTACCAGCCTACAGGAAGCCATTTGGAAGATGAGGGATCTGGGTCCAGCTGCTAAACCAAAATTCATACCCAAACCAC
>ML781739.1:902980-951899 GCA_009831015.1 Picea engelmannii
AAATATATTGAAAAGATTAAAAACCACATTTATCTTTAGGGTTCAAAAAAATAAAAATAACAAGAGAGAATTAAATAATAGAATAAAAGAGACTAAAAATTGAGGAGTAAATTAAGGAGAAATTTAAGGAGTGATTAAGGAGTAAATTAAAGAGAAATTTAAGGAGTGATTAAGGAGTAATTTAAGGAGAAATTTAAGGGGTGATTAAGGAGTAATTTAAGGAGAGATTTTGGGGGAGTGAGAGAATTGAGTCTTTTAATAATTAAAAAGAAATTAGTTTTGGAGAACCAGAGGCATCTGTGACACTTGGACGGCGGAGACTGTTAGAGGGTTGGTCATTAAAAATTAATTAATTAATGAATTATGAATTAGGTCAGTCTCAAAATTCTATAAAAGGAGGGGAAAGGAAGGAAGAAGGGGATGAACGGTTAGCGTAACGTTACGCTACCGAATTGTGGCTTGACGAGTTGCTTGTGAGGAGTTGGGTATATCTCAGCTGTGTTTGAGTGGTAGCTCAGCCGTGGAGGTGAGCTGAGACGCTAGTCTATCTCTGGTTCTTGTGTGGCCCCTTTGCGGCTCGGGGGGATAAGGGGGAAGCAGAGTACCCCTAGCGTTTGGCTGGGAGGTACTGGTGAGCTTTCCTTGGTCGGCAAGCAGAAGCGGCACGGAGCGAGGGAAGCGGCACATTGCGAGGGACGTCTCCGAAGCGGGCGAGTGGCAACGGTATGATTTTTATGGTGAAGTAGAAAGCAGTTTTATATTCGGAAAAATTATTGTTATTGGTGATAATATGATGAGATTGGTTGGCATTATAGTTTGCAATTTCGTTCCGCAATGATATTGTAGAGTTGTTTATATTCTGATCATGTGTCACCTTAGTTATGATGTCATGTGTTTTTGCATTGATATGAATTAGGTGATGTGGTTAATTTCTTATTTGCTAAAAAGATAAAAAAAAAAGAAATTTTTCCTATTGTACTTCGCTATTCATAGACATAACGAAGGGGTCGTTACAGGATGTGGCACTTTCCAACTTGGAGGTTAAGCATTAGTACAACTCAGATCTGCTTGATTCAGTCTTCATTGTATATCTAGCCTTTGGAGGCTTATTTTGTATTGTCGGGAGCATTTCATAGCAGCTCATATCTATTGCTTGTAGGACCATCTGAGGTTTATGCTAGATCGACCATCTATTGTATTGATCTTACATTGCTTGTAATAAAAAGGTCAGATCTTTGCTTGTGCCTCTACATCTTGAATATATTGTGATCTCCATGTGTTGATGAATCGTGTATGCACTTAATAACTCAATAAATTAGTAGTAGTTAGTGATTCCAAGAAAGAATTTGGCTTGGGATCATTACATTGCAAGATCAACTCATCACGTTCAACTGAATCATCCATACTTTTAATAGCTCAACTCATCACATAAAGTTAATCATAAAGATAACAAATAGATAGCCTAATTATAACATAAATAACTACCTAGCCAACCTACCATGGAAGGTTAGGACCTCCAAGACACAAAAGCAATGCTCAAGCCTAGGATTCATCCAATTTATTTTGACCGTTTAAGGTCTCAGGTCTGGCGACTATTCTGAGGAACAAGGAGGTTTCTACATTTCACTAACACAATCAATTCCAAAACCAACTAGCTATATCAAAAACATCAGCGATAATCAATAACAAAATAGTGTTCTAATAACGAATCACACATCACATAAATTCCAGGGCGCAAGAGAATTTAATTACTAAATCAATCATACAATGACATAAGATAAGGCGCAAAGCATTCAACTTTATTTTATTTTCAAGGCGCAAAATCAGACATCTACTTTACTTCAAGGAACATGATTAATAAACCATTT
Source organism: Picea engelmannii (assembly GCA_009831015.1). NCBI lineage: Eukaryota > Viridiplantae > Streptophyta > Pinopsida > Pinales > Pinaceae > Picea > Picea engelmannii. The sequence continues at coordinate 904,849 of ML781739.1, forward strand.
AATTGATCAATAAAAAACATTATCTATGGGTGCACGCATGATCCAAATTCTGAATTAAACATTAACCAACAACATTCAATGCACACAATTAATCTATTTAGTAAGGAAATCATAAAACAACATTTAATTTCAAGAAACATGATTACCTAATTACTAAATTGTTCTTACATCGACATTATTGAAAGGTGCATTAAACACAATTACTTAATCATTTACACATCAAGAATAGATGATGCAAGAGTACATGAACTTTAACAAATCACATGTCAACATAATAATTGGTGTGAGAGTATTATCAAGCTTATTTTCAGAACGCAAGGACATCTAATTACTTAACTAGTCATACATCAATATTAAATTCATGGTGCAAGTAAACTAATAACTTAACCATTCATAAATCATTAAATATGCATTTCATAAGAGTAAACTATCGATTCATTTCATCGTGCAACCAAGCTATCTACTCAATTAATCATACCTCAATTTAATGGAAGCAAGAGTAAATTATTACACATCTCGTCATACATGAGTGTTATCCATGACACATGAATGCTATAATTACTTAAGTGGTAACACCTCAACATTAATCAAGGAAAGCAATTAAATTTAAATTCTTAAGTTATCATGCTTCAACATTGTATCAAGCACCAAGAGAAATATATCATCTTGTTCCTTAAATTTATTCAGGAGGACATAAGTGATCCAAATTTAGGAGCGGAACTAACTAATTAATAGATTGAATACAATAAACATAGAGATATGAAGAATAACATAGATATTCAGTGAACAATATCTTTAATTGGATAATGAAATAGGTTGAAACTGTAAAACTGCAGAACTGAAACATTTCCTCGAATGGTGGTAGCTATATCTGAGAAGAGATGTGACTGCTATGTGGATTTTCTAAAAGGAATGAATTAAAATGAGGCTCTAGAGGCCCTTTTGATATTACTCATGATTTCCAAAACTCTAGACATCCCAAAACCTAACCCTAGGAAATGAAACATCAAAATTCATATGGGCCCCTATGGGTAAGTTGGTACCTCAATGTCCTGGGGTCATAACTTGTACATACGACCTTCGTTTTATGTGTGTGATAGCCTATTGGAAAGGTCATTCAGAGAAATACACATTCCTTTGTCAAAATCTGACTCTGTCTATAGTTTGACTATGGCGAGCCAAAAAAAAAACTGTTTAGGACTCCAAAACGACCCTGGAAGTACAACAAGATGTGATGAGATGAAAACATACAAAATAAACTAGTTGGATTAGGTGAGAGGCCACCAATATCCACCTGGAAGATATGTAGGGCTTCAAATATCCCCAGAAGTGTAGAAACCATAATTACAAAGAAGTACAGAAGAACATGTTGAACTATAAACAGACAAGAGGAGCCAATTGCAATAGGTGGGTGCCACCAATAGCCAACTGCATCAATCCTCCCCCCTTAGGAAGAAATGGTCTACATTCTGTTTATCTCCCCCATTAGGCAAGGAAAATTCTATTGGATTTGGGCCTAGGTGACCCACCTACCTTGGTGTGGGAGTTTCCCTACCTTAACAACATAATAAATCTAAATCCTCTACTGGTGAGTTCCCTTGACCTATGTGTCCACTATATAATTAGTGGATGCTTGTTCCATGAAGTCAGGGTTGAGCTCTTTGGGTGTTAGTTGTTTTACAATCTCTGAGGTGTCCAATAATGGTGGAACATATGGTCGAAGGAGGTCAACATTGAACAATGGGTTCAGGCCAAGGAAGGTTGGAGTGTTTACCTCAAAATCATTGCTACCCACATCCTTGGTGATAGTGTAAGGCCCATAATGAAGAAGAAAGAGATTCTGATGGGGCCCCATGAGAAGATCCTTTTTCAAATGTAACAAAAATTTGTCACCAACCTGAAACTAGTGTGGTACCCTGTGTTGATCATAGCATTGATTGGAATTAGTATTGGATTTCTGTAAAATATCCTAGACCTGTTGGTGGATGTGCTGAATCCGCTCAATGAATCTAGTGGATTTTTAGATCACAGAATGATCATGGGAAGAGTCTGTCTATGTGGTGGGAAGAGGAAGTGAAACATCAATGGGTCCCAATGGTTGGAATCCCAGACCCACCTGAAATGGGCTATGACTGGTGGATCTATGGAGAGACATGTTGTAACTGTGTTGAACATAGGGGATACTCTTGTCCCATGTAGGTGGATGCTTAGAGTTTTACATGAAAAGGATGTGCACAATCATCTGATTGAAGACCTCTTTTTGGTCATTTATTTGGGGTTCAAAAGCAGTGGATTTTGTGAGCTTGGTGTCCAGTAGTGACCAGAGACTCAACCAAAATGTGTTGAGTAACCTATTGTCCCGGTCAAAGATGATGGTCTATGGTATCCCAAAGTGGAATCAAACTCATTCAAAAAATATCTTAGAAGTATATGTTGTTGTGATATTCTTCTTGTAGGATGTGAGGATGGCCATCTTCGAAAATTGATCAATGACCACAAATACACAGTCATTTCCTTGTTTGGTGGACGGAGGGCCCGACATGTAATCCATTGATATGGATTACCAATTATTCTTGGGAGTAGGAAGAGGGGTGTAGAAGCCTTGATTCTTGATGGTTGTCTTGGAAATGACAGAAGAAATGCAATATATGGTATGCTTGTTGACGTCTTGTCGAAGTTTTGGCCAAAAAAAATGTTTATGAAGAATGACCATAATTTTCTACACACCAAAATGTCTTCCCATCCGACTATAGTGGGCTTCCCAAATCATCTTTGCACGCTCTCTTGTAGGAACATAGAGATGGTCAAGGTGGCATAAGATTCCGTCCTAAATGTGAAAATCGTTGACAATCGCATATGTACCCAATAGCTTATAGGTGGTGGCTAAGTCTGGATCTTGCTGATAAAGTTGGGGCCACTCAGATGCTTCATGTCCACAAGAATGGAATAGAGTTGTGAGTGTAGCCACAGGAGGTTGACTGAGGCATTCAACGACATGAATTGAGATAATTTTATTATACTTCATGTTGAGATGGAACTGTTGCGGGTAGGTGGACCACTTATGATGTCGTTCATTCGACAATTTCCCCTCTGTCTGTATGAATTGCAGAGGCTTGTGATTAGTGTGTATGATCATCACCTTTCCCAGAATATAATGTTTCCATTGATGATGGACTTGTACAATGGAATAAATTTCCTTATCATAGGTGTGGTATTTTCAGATAGTATCTAAGAGTGTCTCACTATTGTATTCCATCGGATGACTATGTTGAGTGAGAATTGCACCCACATCATAGTTAGATGCATCAATCTCAATCTTGAATGATTTCTAAAGATTGGGAAAGGAGAGTACTAGAGTTGAGCATGAGTAATGCTTCAGATCATCGAATTCTCATTTTTTTTCCTTCCCCCACACGAAGTTGGTCTTTCCACCACCCTCGATCAGCTGGCTGAGGGACCATACAATATGGGAGAACCCAAAAATGAACCACTGGTAGAAGTTGGTTAGTCCCAAGAGGCTCTGAAACCTGGTCAATGTGGTTAGGGCTGGCCAGTCACGGATGACTTTGATTTTAGTTGGATCAAGATCTACCCCATGCTCATCAACAATGTATCCCAATTATTGGACCTTGTTTATGAAAAAATAACATTTTTCCAAGTTGGCATATGGTTTGTGATGTCTTACAGTGCTCAAAACCTATTGAATATGTCGCATGTGCTCCTCCCACGTTCTATTGAAGATGAGGATGTCATTCAAATATACCACCACAAAGGAGGTGGCAAAGGGTATCAACACATCATCCATGAACCTCATGAAAGTGGGTGGTGCATTTGTTAAGACAAAGGGCATGACTAGCGATTCGAAGAGACCTTCTTTAGATTTGAAGGTTGTCTTCCATACATCAGTTGGTTCAATGGAAACCTCGTGGTAGCTAGACTTTAGGTCAATCTTATTGAATAACTTTTCCCCATTGAGTTGGTCAATAAGGTCATCAATCCTAGGAATGGGGTACCGATTCCTGAATGTTATTTTTTTTAAGGAATTGTAATCAATGCAGATTTTCCAAGTCTCATCCTTCTTCTGCACCATTACAATTGAGCTTTCGCAAGGGTAGGAGATGGGTATGATGTGCACCCTTTGAAGAAGATCTTGGATATGACACCTGGTTTCATCATTTTCGATCAATGAGTGACGATAAAATGGTACATTAGGTAGAGGTTTTTTGGGGGTCAGATAAATTTGATGCTTGACTTGGTAGTGTGTTGGTACCCCTATAGGTGAGGAGAAGATGTCTCTATATTCTTCCACGATCTCGTCCACTTGCTTCTACTACAAAGAGAGGATATGTGTAGAGGCCAAAGATGTGGCGATGACCTTCTGCTTACTGTGAGCATGGATCACAAAAAAAAAAACTTCCCGGTATGTGAGATGACCTTACTGCATTGCATAGTAGAGATTAAAGAAATAAGAGTAGGCTACGCTACCTCTAGTATCCTGTACAGTGGTCTACCCCAAGTAATAATAACACTGCGAGGTCTAGACTCATACACAACATGATGCTTCCACAAATATGGTTGTCCTAAAAGAAAATAAAAAACTTCAAGAGGAGAAATATCACATAGTACCTCATCTTCGAAACACTTGATGTCGTAAGGAAAACAACATTGTTGGCTAATACAAATATCTCTTCCTTGGTAAAGCCAACCTATGGGGTAGGGTTGCGGGTGTGGTGTCATTGGAAGGTCCAGCCATTTGATGATCTCTAGTAAAATCATGTTTTTCTGAATACCGCTATCGATAATAAAATGAGCAGGATTCCCCTTTACACACATATTTGAGTGAAAGAGGCGTTCCCCTTCCTCTGGTTCTTCTGGTTCGTTTGGCCGGAATTTGGTGGTAGTGACAGTGGATCTGGGTTCAATATTGATAATATGCTTCACTCCATCAGGTTTTGATTTGAAATCCGAATTGAACTCTGACTCAAAAGCCTTGAGTTTGACCACAACAGACTGCCTAGAGTGACATTATTCAGTGTTGTGCCAAGGAATTATATGGTATTCACACCATTTTCCTGTGTCCTTATTTGTCCCCTCATTTCCCTTCTTGTGCTACAGCTTGGATTGGTAGTCCTAAGGGTGGCCATCTCGACTTGGTCCCTTGTTGTGTGGGTTGGGGCTGTCATTTCCCTTTTTCAGATGTGATGGGTTTGAAGATCCAAACTCTCACCTTTTCTGCTTAAATTTCGACTTGATCTTGACATCATATCTATAAGTTGTGCCCAATGAGGCGATGTCCAGAAAATCCATTTAGTTTGAATGTATCTATGAAAAAAACCATGGTATTTGAGCACCAAATGATGCTTAGAGTATTTTATACCCAATTTAGTGCGTAGGGTATGGAAAATATTGGTGAAATCTTGCACTATTTGGTCCCTTTCTTGATGTAGGATGGTCCATCTGTTGTACTGGTCCTCGTAGCTTCCAATAGGATAGAACTATTCTTTAATGATGTCCCAAAAGGAATCCCATGTAGGATCCACCACAAACATTTCATATTCCTCTACGACCCTTTTCCCAGAGTAAGTATCCCACCAGTCTTTAACATTGTGAATGACCTTGAGGAGTGAAAAAGTGATATTTTCCCTATCGAAAAAATCATGGGCCAAAAAATACCCTTCGAGAAGATCCAACCATTTATAGATAACATCTACATCTATCAGTCCTACAAATAATGTAATATCAAAATTTACGTGTACCTTGAAGGGGGTTGGATGGCCTCTTAATGAAGATGCTTCTCTTGTGGGTAGTCGTTGAAGGATCTACGTGAATTTGTGCATCAGTTCATTCCTTTGTCATGTGAGGGCTTCCTTGAACAATATTTTAATAGGATATCCTACTCCATCATCTTTCTTTTTGTCCCCCATGGGTTGTTGTCGAGCTCGACTCAACCAATCTTGCAATGGCTCGATTGGTTTGGGTCCCAACTTCTTGTACCCAGATCTTGTCAGGCACATGTATGAAGAAAAATAAATGAAGAGCAGACTGCTCTAATACCACTCATCTAAATTTAGGAGTGTAATGGACTAATTAATAGGATGAATACAATAAACACAGAGATATGAAGAATAACACCAATATCAAGTGAACAATATCTTTTGTCGAATAATGAAATAGGCTAAAAATGTAAAACAGAAGAACTGAAACACTTACTTGAATGATGGTATCCATCTCTCAGAAGATATGTGGCTACTACGTCCATCCATCTAAGAATAATGAATTACAGTGGGGCTCTATAGGCCTTTTTGATATTACTCATGAATTCCAGAACCCTAGACATCCAAAAACCTAACCGTAGGAGGTGAAATGTAAAAAATCATGTGGGCCCCTATGGGTAAGTTGGTACCTCAACTTACCAGGGTCGTAACTTGTGCATACAACCTGTGTTTTAGGCACATGATAGCCTGTTGGAAAGGTCTTCAAATAACTACCCATTATGCCGTCAAACTCTGACTCCGTCTACAATTTGACTGTGGAAAGACAAAAAAAACATTGTTTAGGCCTCCAAAACTGCCCTCGAAGTAAAACAAGATGTGATGACATGAAAACATACAAAATAATCTAGTTGGAATAGGTGATAGGACATCGATATCCACCTATAAGATGTGTAGGGCTCCAAACAACCCCAAAAGTGTAGAACCCACAATTACAAATAAGTACAAACGAATGTGTTGAATTAAAAATTGACAAGAGGAGCCAGTTGGAATAGGTGGGTGGCCACCAATAGCCAACTAAATCACTAAGCCCCTATTTTTTAAATGATAAATGAGACATATGAAAACTACTAGGATTATTTATAATATACTGACATTTAATGAAAAATTTAAATAAACATTAAATAAAACATATACATATAGTAAAACTATACATGTCAGATATTGATTACTCCACTTAGAAAAGGAAAATTATAAGACATAAAAAGGGGAAGGGCGTAGCCAGATATAAGGAAAAACGTACTCTGTCTTGAAGGAAACTAGAAGAGAATATGAAGTAAATTAAACACAGGTATAATTTAGCTAAGACACAAGGTAAACACTGTCTGTACGAAACTCTAAATCTGGGTGAAAATTGAATGCCAAGCATAGAGATAATTCAAGAATTAACACGCCAGGATAGAACTTGAAGTAGAAATTTATGGCCATACAAAGAGGTAAATATCATATGTATACGCCTCGAAAATTGTTGAGGAAAGACAAGTAAAAAAGTATAGTGCACCATGCAAATTCACAGAGAAATACAAGAAACGTTCGTTGAGTAAAATAAGGTGAAAAAAGGGAAGGAGTGGTAAAAATGATGAGTAAAACTGGTAAAAATCAGTGAGTAGAGGAGGTAAAAACATTGAGTAAGGAGTGGTAAAGACGCTAATTAAGGAGTGGTAAAAATCATTGAGTAAAAGAAGGGTAGAATCGATGATCATTAAGGAAAAACAGAGAGGAAAATAGTGGTAAAATCGTTGGGATAAAGTTCCCATAAAATTCATAGGGAATGTATTGCCCAACAGAAAGATATAGAAGGAAGAAGAAAACAAATGTAGGGATATTGCACGCATTCAATTCGCAGAGAAGGCATGCCAATACAGAGATATGTAATGAAAATGAAAGGATAAAACACAGAATTTCACAGAGGTTATATCCCCAAAAATCATAGAGCATTTGCAGAGAATAACTGTGTCAAAGGAGGTAAAAATCGGTGAGCAATTGTAGAGATAGATAAGGGTTTAAAATTGTTGTGTGCAACCAAAATGTAGGGAAATTCGATGGGATAATTTCACTGAGTAAAATAAGGTTAAAACTCCAAGGGAAGGGAGGTTTAGAGCTTCAACTCTTCCCCTAAAATGCAGATAAAAAGGGGATTCAAAATCTCTGGCAAGAAAATGCATTTACTCCAAATAACACATGAGTCGTGGAATGCAATAATAATTTAAGGGTAGGAAAGAAATTCCAGGGACTTCCTAGTTGAGGAAATCATTTTGTCTTCCAAAGAAAGTTTGAAACCAAAGAGGAAGTGTCGCATATATACAAAAAATTTATGGGTATACATTACTCACAAAGATTCAAAGAAAAAAAAAACATGCATTCGCAGAGATCTTAAAGGAAATCATAGGGGACTAAAAGAAGGACATATGCGGTGTGATTTGCACCAAACTTAGAGAACAAAATTTTTTTGAGTTTAGAAAAACACAAAAAAAATCGTCGAGGATACATCTGTAAGTAAACGATGGGAATAATTAAATCACACAGAACCAACTTGTTCTAAATACATATTACTAAAACTGCATGTACCATCTATAATATAATGACATCTTAGAGAAAATTATTGTCGAAAAAAATCTCCATTCAACGAAGCTAAAATCTTGTATGCCATAAATCCTAATATAATAACACTCTCAATAAAATACCGTGACCGACGATGAGAAGTCAAATATGTTCTCCCACTCTTGCATTCCATCTAGCTCCCCGCTTTCTAACTGTGAAGACCTCACCGGTACCTCCCAACCAACTATAGGGGTACTCTTCTTCCCCATTATCCCTCGAGTTACAAAGAGGCCATGCACAAACTCAACCAGAATAATCTAGGTCCCAACTCGCCTCGGAGGGTAGAGCTACCATTCTCTCTGTCGCATTGGGTATCCCAACTCTCACAAGTAAAACCAGTCAGAATTTTTGCAGCATAACCTTACTTGTAACCAATCTATCCCATTCCTCCTCTCAACCATTTGTTTTAAATAATTTCCTTAGTGACCAATTTCCATTTGAACATTTAATTTATTTTTTTTAATTTTAATGAGGAATTATTCCCCCTGTACACTTGTCGTTCGTTCCCTTAGTTGCACCAATAAATCCACTATTTAATTTAATTAAATTTCAAAATCCCTCACTCATCCTAAAGGAGCTCCTAAAATCACTCCTAGTGGTCCCTTTATTCCCTTTGTTTCCCATTTCTTACTCATGCCTTTATAAAACAAAGTTTAGTTGAAATAGTAAAGTTTTCTAGTTAGAATAGAATTTAGATACCTTTCTATGCTTACCCTTTCTTGTACACTTTATTCCTTTCTTTTTTTAATTTCTTATTTTTTATTTATTTGCACAAGGTGTATTAAATCACTCTTTAGATTTTTTTATTTTATTTTATTGATTTCTTAAATGGATTTAATTCACCCCTCATTATTTAATTGATGAATTTAAATTTTTAGTCTTCTCAAAATCTTAGACTTAGGCTTAGTCATATTTTTATTTGCATGAGCTTATACCCTTAGGGATTATTCCTAACAAATTAATTATTTTGTTAACTGATTAATCAATTAATTAATGTGACAGGTGCTCAAGATTTTATAAGGTTTAACATTTGCTCAAGTTTTCTAGGACACCTAGATTCATTCACTCATTTTTATTTTCTTAAACCGCGAGGTGCCCTTCAAGAGACACTCTGTTCTCCAAGGGTGCCACTCACCTTTGATTCAAATTTTAATTATGCGACCTGCCCTTCAAGACACACTACGTGTTCCAATGGTGCCACTCGCCTTTGACTAGTTTTGGTAGGTGTAGAACCCCTGGTGTCAGTACTCCAGTCAAACGACCTCGTGAGAGACTAAGGGTCTCTAAGGAACAAGGACCCTGCCTTATTTTGTGCCCCTTGGAATCTTCATGAGAAACTGTCTCAGTTTTCCCTCACGGCATCATGGATCTCTCGAACTAGGTAATCATTAACCTACAATTTGAGACACGATGGGAGTGCTAGTAGGTTGTGACAGGGATGTTTCCACACCTCTCCCTCAACATCTAGTTGTTGTGCATGGCCCTTTAATCCTTATGTGAGTCTTATTAACAAGAAATTGTCATCTTGCATCCATCAATGAAACATTGTCAATTATCCATAAACAACATCATAATATACTCGATCATATATCATATATGCATGAATAAAATACCCAAACCAATACAATCCACTCCCTGACTCGATTCAGATTCCATGGAGGTCCATTGATGCCATCGACATACTCAATCTATCAAGTGTCCTACACACTCAAGGAAAACTCATCAACAACATATGTCAACACATATATATCAAATAACATAACATCATAATCCATCAACAACATCATAAGAATCAGAATCGAACAAACAATCATATACTAAAATCGGATCTCTTGCATGGAAGTGTCCTCAAATAATAAGTCAATAACATGTTCTTGCAATAGCAGGATGTTACATACACCCCCTATTGTTTTAAACTTCACCCCGAAGTTTCACAGTATAAATGCAGTAAATGCAACATATAACAAGATCTAAAAGTCTAACTATCAAATAAATATGGAAATTGTTGACGCATATCATATGTGTCCTCCCAGGTAGCCGAGTGTGGACTATAATTGTCCCATTCAACCTTGACCTAATCGAATTTTCAACATCGTAACTATCTAATGAGATGGTCCAGAATGCAGATTGGATGCACCATGAGAGCACCCTCGTCCGAAACCTGCAAGGAACTCATGTCAATCACATGGGTAGGATCACTAACATAATGTCTCAAAAAAAAACATGGAAAACATCATGCATACGCCTCAAATAATCATGAAAGGATAGTCGATAGGCCACATTCCCCTTCGTTTCCATGACTTCGAAAGATCTCAGAAACTTAGGAGATATTTTAGCACCTTTTCCAAACTTCATCAAACTCTTGTGCGGTTTCACCTGCAAGAAGACTCGATCAACAACTTCATAACTACGGTTAATGCGATGCGCATTGACATAACTCTTATATTGATATTGCACTTATTTAATCCTTTGTCTTTTCATTTGCATTTGTTCTTCCGTTTCGTGGATCGCTTCTGGTCCTACCAGAACCCTATCCTCAAGTCAATCCTAGCTCAAAGGCATTTGACATGGTTTCCCCTAAATAAACCCAAATGGTGCCATCTTAATGGTTCTTTTATATCTTTTGTTGCACGCAAACTCTACCAGTGGAAATAACTCTTCCTACCTCCTTTTTTGGTCCATTACGTACATATGCAACATGTCTTCTAAGATTTGGTTTATTCATTATGTATTCCTATCTATCTCTGAGTGATACACGGTACTAAAGTTAAGTTGGGTTCCCAAGGACTCTTGGAAACTAGTAAAAAATCATCCTATAAACATCGATCCTCGATCGGATATGATCCTCTTAGGCACACCATGAAATATCAAAATCTCGCTAATAGAAAATCTAGTTATGTCTGGCACCTGATACGTCATATGCACATGGAATAGAAAATCTAGTTATGTCTGGCACCTGATACGTCATATGCACATGGATAACTCTTCGTCAGAGTTTCTACTACCACGAAACTCGAGTCGTGCCTCATTTTCGTTAACAACAATCCCACAATAAACTCCATCTAAATGACCTCCCATTTCGATTTTGGAATAAAGTGTGGTCGTAGTAATCCTATCATATGTCTATGTTCAACCTTCACTTGTTTACATCCCAGACACCTCGCCACATACTTAACTATGTCTTCCTTCATTCCTTTATAGAAGAAAAAGGGCTTAAGGTTTACCCTCATCTTGGTGACTCTTGGACAAGCCATGTACACTTCTCTATGATCTTCGTTTAAGATCAAACTTCTCAAATCGGCGTTATGAAATACATAAATCCAGTTACTATACCTCATCAACTATCTTTGTGCAAAGTATATCCTTCAAACCTAGGTACCAACATGGTGTCTTGTCTGATATTTTCTTTAACCTCTTTATACTAGTCATTGTTGCGTTGTATAGTTAGAATATTTTCTCGAGGATTCATCTAAAAAGGTATCACTAAAAATATGTGTGGTCTCCGAATCAACGCATCTGCCACTCTATTCATTGTTCCTTTTATGTAGGTAATCTCAAAATCATACTCGTTAAACAATTCTAACGAATGACTTTGTCGCGTGCTCAAATCATTTTTCGTAAAAATGTGTTGCATACCACAGTGGTTCATTTTTAGTCTGAATTTTCATCCAATCAGGTAGTGTCTCCAAACTCTTAGGGAATAAATAATGGAAAATAACTCCAAATCATGTGTCGTGTGGTTCTCTTAATGATTTATTAATTTCCTTGAGATGTAAGTGATCACTCGATTGTCTTACATCAAGACTCTTCCTAAGCCTTCCTTGGATTCCTCTGTTCATACCAAGAAATCCTCGTCCATGTGGGGGAATTTTAATATTGACATTGTCATCAATAGCTCCTTGATCCCTCAAAATGATTCTGTGCATTTCTTGTTCAAAATAAACTTCTTCTTTTTCTTCTGCAATTATGTGATCAGATTTTCTATCTTCGAAAAACTTTTGACGAACCATCGGTAATATCCTTCTAAACACATGAAGCTATGTACTCCTGGTACGCTCGTCAGTGCAAGCCATTCCATAATAGCCTCTACCTTAACTATATCCACAGGGATTCCTTCGTCAGAGATAACATTCCCTAAGTAATGAATTATTGATTGATAAAGGAGCATTTTGACAGTTTCCTATCTAATTTGTTCTGTCGTAAACATTGTAATACAAAGCGCAAATGTTTGTCATGTTCTTTCATCATCCTAGAATATATCAATATGTCCTCAATGAATACTTGAACAAACTTTTCCAAGAATTCGTGAAACACCCCATTCATCAAGGTCATGAATACCCCGATGGCCATTGTCAATCAAATGTTAAAACAATAAATTCGTAATGTGCGAACCTCATCTTGAATGCGGTCTTAGGAATTTCTTCCTCCTTGATACCTAACTAGTGATATCATGATCTTAATTTGATCTTTGAAAACAAAATCATGCCCTTCATCTGGTCAAAAAAATCATTTATCCTCAACAATAGATATTGGTTCTTGATCATTGCCTTCTTAAATTAATGGTAGTGAATACAAAGTCTCCACAACCCATCCTTCTTTCGTATGAAAACAACAGGCGCACCCCAAGGTAACACACTTGGACATATAATTCCTATGTACAAAAACTCTTTCAGTTGCATTTTCAACTCTTGTAACTCATGGGCCAACATATGATAAGGCGTTATTGTTATCGGTTTAGTTCTAGGTTTTAAGTCAATGGTAAATTCCATCTCTATTTCGGGCGACAAAACTGCTAACTCTTTTGGGAACACGTTAGCAAACTCTCGTACTACTAGAATATTTTATAATCCTTCTTCCATGCCCTTTTTTTTTCAATGCTAAAATTTCATATAGCTTGCATCCCTTGAGCATGCTCTTTCATAGTTGTAGAGAAGAAAATAACCTTAGGGAAACTCCCTGGTTTCTTCCTATAATCACTCGTCTCTGTCCCTCATCATTGGTCAAAATCAACTATTTCGTCTTACAATTGAGTATCACATCACGCGATTCAAACTAGTGCATACCAATCATGACATCATAAGATCCTAATATCATGATGTATATATTGGCCTTCGTTACAAAATATCCCAAGTTGAGGATATAGTCTGTAACCTTTCTTGCAACCTTCTTCTTCATTCCTGAAGCCATTTCCATGTAGCTAAACTCATCCTGTTCGACTGCCTTTACCTTAATTCATTTTACCGCTGCACCACAAATAAATCTCTATGTAGAACTGGGATATATCAAAATACTAAAGGTTTGGTCAGCAATGGTACCTGACATATCGAGTTTAGTAGACTAGTGCTTGGCCCAGCAGTTATTCATCATTACATGAATCTGGTGGGCCTTACCCAAATATCCTACTATAGTGTGTCCAGTTGAGCCAGTTGCTATGGCACTCTCAATCATACAATCACGCTGGTAATGTGCCTCTCCACATGTCCAACATCTGGTCTTCAGTTGAGTAATCATGGTCCCCAAAGTAGAAGTTGTGGGCCCACCTGCCTAATACCCTGGTTTGTTCTGTTGAACATGCCTAAATTGTTGTTTTTGTGGATGACGTTGTTGTTGGTGTTGTGGTCCTATGTAGGGATCCCTCTAATGAGGATTCAGTCATCGTGGTGTCATGAACGAGGATCCTGTCATAATTTCTCGAAACCCTGATGAATGTCTAGCTAGTGTTTGATGCTTCTATGCACCTGATGTCGTCTGACCCATCGGTCTCACATGAGTCCTTCCTTGGCTCCCACTGATCAACTCTTCCTCAGCTATGAGGGCCTTTTGGACTACATCATGCAACTTCTGAGGCATTAGGATCCTCACCTTTGCACGAATGTTGATGTTAAGGTTGAACAAAAATTGTTAACCTTGAGCTTCTCGATGTTCAGATATGGAACATACCCTAGCATCTCCATGAAATGGGCCTCATACTCGGGCACCATATGACCATGTTGTCATAAGGAATTGAACTCATTGAGGTAGTGCTCAATGAATTCCTCTGAAAAATACCTCTCTCGGAATCACTCCTCGAATAGTTCCTATGACACATCTTCGACGACGATGTTCAATTGTGGCAGGAGCATCTTCCAACATACAAGAGTGCTCCCTTTCAGCTAAAATACCACCATGTGGAATTTCATGTTGCAGGTATAGTCACGAATTGAGAATCACATCGCCATGTTATCCAACCATAACTCGATGACTGTGTCATCCATATCACCCAAGAACTCAAGAACCTTAACCTTCTCTAGATCTTTGTGAACACTACCAACATCATCTGGGGTGCACCGTGGAACCTTAGGGGGTACAGGTGCCCTGCTTTCATATCTATCTAGTTGGTTAATCAAGGCCTCTGAAATCCTCTAAAGGACCTCAACAACCCAACCACATCACCCACAACAATATGCTCCTTTCCAATGACTTGTTATTCTCCTTGGGGGTTATATCCCTCTGGCATTGATGCTACTAGAGGCATCACGCCTCCTCCTGTAGCACCATGTCGTCTTCCTCCACGACGTCCTCTAACTATGATTACTTCTAGGGACACAATTCAATTTAATTAGTGATAAATTATTAATCAAGTGTTTAATACAGTGGAAGGCATAATGATCCCGAATTCATGGGTTTGAACCTCACTCTGATAACATATGTAACGACCCCTTTGTTACGACTAGGAAAGAGAAGCACAAAAGGTAATTTATTTTTTTATTTTTTCATTTAAGCATTAGGAATTTAACATCGACACATAATCATAATAGCGCGTAATCAAGGACATCATAATAAAAACATTACAAGAGTAACATCATCGTAATCAATAATGTTGCAACCCATGCATAAACATAATTAGTAATGACACAAAATCAACACATTATCGTGTTATATAACGATACATAATAAAAAAGCATCATAAATGGCGATGCAATATCAACTCATCACGCTCGACTGGAATAATCCATTCATTTAATCGCTCAACTCATCACATAAATTTAATAATAAGGATAACACAAAGATAACTTAATGATAACATAAATATAACATAAATAAATACCCTCCGACCTACCCTATAAGGTTAGGACTTCCAAGAAACATAAGCAACGCTCAAGCCCATGATTCATTCGATTGATTTTGACCATTTAAGGTCTCAGGGCTAGAGATTGTTCTAAGGAATAAGGAGGTGTCTACATCCCACTAAGACAATCAAGTCCAAAACCAACTAGCTATATCAACAACATCAATGATAATCAATGACACAATAGTGTTCTAATAACCGATCGCACATCACATAAATTCCAAGGCACAAGAGAATTTAATTACTAAATCAATCATACAATGACATAAGATAAGGCACAAAGAATTCAACTTTATTTTATTTTCAAGGCGTAAAAGAAGGCATCTACCTTACTTCAAGGCGCGTGATTAATCAACCATTTAATTCATCAATAATCAACATTATCTCTCGGTGCGCAAATGATCCAAATTCACAATTAAACATAAACCAACACCATTCAATACGAGCAATTAATCTATTAAGTTAGGAAATCATAAAACTACATTTAATTTCAAGATGCAAGATTATCTAATTACTAAATCATTTTTATGTCGACATTATTGCAAGCTGCATTAAATCCAATTACTTAATCATTTACAAATCATCAATAAATGATGCAAGAGTACATAAAATTTAAACAATCATACATCAACATAATAATTGGTGTGAGAGTATGAACTCAATCTTATTTTCAAGGTGCAAGGGCGTCTAACTACTTAACTAGTCATACCTCAATATTAAATTCATAGTGCAAGTAAACTAATAACTTAACCATTCATCAACCATTAAATCTGCATTGCACAAGAGTAAACTATCAATTCATTTCATGGTGCAACCAACGTATCTACTCAATCAATCATACATCAATTTAATGGAAGCAAGAGTAAATTATTACACATCTCTTGATAAATTAGTGTTATCCATAGCGCACGAATAGTATAATTACTTAAGTGGTCACACCACAACATTAATCGAGGCATGCAAGTAAATTTAAATACTTAATTTATCATACTTCAACATTGTATCAAGTGCTAAGAGAAATGTGTAGTTTGGTTCCTTAAATTTATTCAGGAGGACCTAAGACCCTTTTTTTTAAATGACAAATGATACATAATAAAATTATTAGGCCTATATATCAGATATCGACATTTAACAAAACATTTAAATAAACATTAAATAAAACACAAAAATATAGTAAAACTATACATGTCAGATATCGATTACTCCACTTAGCAAAGGTGAATTACAAGGCATAAAAAGGAGAAGGGTGCAACCACGTATAATGAAAAAAACAGTCCCTGTTTAAGGAAACTAGCATAGAATCTACAGTAAATTAAATGCAGGGATAATTTAGTTGAGATGCAAGGTAAACACCTTTAGTAGGAAACTCTAAACCTCGGCAAAACTTTTATGCCATGCATAGAGATAATGTTTCATTATGTTGTCATTGATGTCAAATGACTGATGTCAATGAGTTGATGTCAATGAGTTGATGTCTTTTTCATAGTATCATTGATGTATTGATTGAGGTATGACAGTACATGCTGAAGTACCTCATATAGAAATTTCAGAATAAAAAATATATAATTGAGCTTGTGTTGAATCTTACAAGTTGAGGTAACTTGTTGATTGCATGGAATAATGAATGAAGGGAGCTTGATGAAGTTTTTGGTTGATTGTATGGAAAGACTCTTGTGATTAGCATTTGTTGTAGATATTTGATTATGAGCTGCAGCATATTCTATAACAGGTTGACTTGTATTTGTGTTGTTTGTACCACTAGATCAATTGTAGTTGGATAGATTGCATTCTATCGACAAGTTGAGTCTTGCTTGAGATTTGGTTCTTCTTACTTCAATTGGTGCTGATAAAACCCCCATGATTGTAGTTGTTAAGGTTTAATCTATTATTAGGTTTCTTTTGATTTCACTAGATAACAATAACATAGATAGGATCACTGAGAAATACACAATCACAAGAGACACATCATTTATCCTGGGAAACTCTCATGGGGGAGAAAACCCCAAAAAAATTACTTAATATAGATAGGCAATACAATGCCAAGAGATAACTCAAACAAATACAAAAATTCCTCTCCCAACAATGCACCTCTCTCTCTCTCTTCCTTCTTCTCCAACTGCAACTCTGAACTTGCACTCTGATGAAGAAGTGAGTGTGTGTCCAAATGAGGTGCTAGCCTCTTTATTTATACTATCTGGCACGTGTGGACGGAGGTTTCTTTTCACTAGCAAGGATGACTTATTATAATGTGTGTTTATAACCACCTTTAATATATTCTGGGGCTGACTTCTCATTCTGCCTATTACAATTAGGGTTTGACCCATTTAAAAAAGGCGATTTTGTCATTTACAATACCTGAAATGATCAATCCACAAAAGGGGATTGATCTAATTAATAATACATTAATAATAGTTAGAATACTCTTTGTAGTTATAATATTTCAACACTCCACCTTAACAGGAAGGGTATTCTACAAAAACATTAGGCGAGATAGAGGATAGCATCATCAACAACATCTTGGAACACTAACTGGCATATCTATAAATCATCGAAACTTTTTCTCATCATCAACATCGTTATTCACAATGGAGAGATGGAATAACATCATCATCTACATGAACATGGATTAGTATGAAGATAATACATCATCATCACAACATGAGTCTATTACACATTATTTTCATCATCCCTATGACCGTTAATGATGTAAACCTATATGTTTCCTTTAGAGGGGTCAATAGCCTGAGTTCCTAAAGAAATAAGGGAGAATAACTTTTCCTGAGAGAAGAGGTTGTCCTTTCCTCTGTAAAAACCCTATTTTGGAGGATTTCCGTAGGGTTCTATATATACAGGGTGCGAAAATGCCTAATTTTCGCACCTTGCTCTATAGCTAGGGTGCAGAGTTTTCGCATGATGCACTATAACTAGGGTGTGATGTCCTCCGTACGTGGGAAAAAATGAGCATTTTATCGTTTCTTCTAGAAGGAGAATCTTCTATGGTGAGGTGGCCTACGAATGGTTTGGATCTTACTCACTTTCATGATTTAGTGGGATCATCCTAACCTCCTCATCTTATCCTCTTCAGCTTATAAAAGGAGAGGAGCTCTAATGGAGAAAGTTAGTTGGTTTTGGATCTTGATTGGAATTGGATTGAGCTTGGGAAATTTATGTTGGCTTTGATATTTGCTTTGTCAAGATAGATTGTGAGTATCTATCAGATCCATGGTCTCAGAATCCTTGGAGCAAGAAGTGTGTGGGAAGAAAGGAATCGTTGGAAGGAACCTTATGACATCAAGGAATCTAGTTGTATCCTTCTTCCACATTATATAATACAATGGCATTTTTCTTTCTCATAAAATCATTAGCATTTTATTACATGACTCCTTGATCACATGTTTAGGTTTTCATTGAATCTACTATAGTTTCTTTCACTTTGGTTGGTTTGTTTCATTGCAAGTTTGATCTCACAAGAACACTAGAGCGAAGTAGAGACAACAGAGATATAAGGAAGCGATATCTTAAGGTATGTCATCCATTCCTTATTTAGTAGTAAATTCAATGGTAGAAACTTAGGAAAGTGTCATGTCCTGTCTTGTTTTGTTCTAGATCCAGGTGGATCTAGGGAGAATAGTTTATGTCCGCATTAACCGATTTATCTGATAATAGAGGTTGGTCACATCATCGCAGTAAGAGGTTTTCACATCATCACATCACGAGGCTAACACATCATCACAGAATGAGGCTGGGACATCATCACAACAATTAAGATGGCAACACCAGACAACAAGTAATCTGGAATCACAACACAACAATTAAGATGGAAACACCACACAATAATTAAGCTGGAATCACACCACAACAATTAAGATGGAAACACCACACAACAATTAATATGGAATCACAACACAAAAATTAAGATGGAAACACCACACAACAATTAAGATGGAATCACAACACAACAATTAAGCTGGCAACACCACACAACAATTAAGCTTGAATCACAGCACAACAATTAATATGGAAACACCACACAACAATTAAGATGGAATCACAACACTAGGCTGGAAACATCAACACAACACTACTCCCCCTTTCGAGGGAGGTCCTTTCAGACTATACCAAGTTTATCTCTAAAGTTCTCAAACTTTACATGAGATAGAGCTTTGGTCAACACATCAACAACTTGTTCATTTGTGCTAACATATTGGAGCTTTATGGCTTCTCTGTGCACCATGTCACAGATGTAATGATATTGGATCTCTATGTGTTTTGACTTGTAATGAAATACAATATTCTCTATCATCTTTATGTAGCTTTGGTTATCACATAGGATCATGGTTACTTTCATATCTAGGTCGAATAGACCAGTCAACAACTTACGAAGCCATATGGATTCACAAATGGAAAAACACACAACATTGTATTTTGCTTCCATTGTACTGAGAACAATTCTTGATTTCTTCCTACTCTGCCATGAGATCATGGCTGACCCCAAACTGAAAAAACATCATGAATTGCTATTCCTATCAGAGACACTTCTAGCACAATTTGAATCAGTGTACCTACTCAGTGTGAAATCATGATCTCCATCATAACTGAGACCATAATATAATGTACCCTTAAGGTACCTCATCACATGTTTTTCATGAACTAGGTGAACATGTCTGGGTTATACCATAAACTGACTCAAAGTGTTCACGACAAAAAAGATATCTGGTCTGGTGTTTGTCATATACATCAGTGATCCAATGATCCGTCTATACAACGTGGCATAAATCGATTATGACGAAGTGTCAACCAAAAGCTTTAGCTTCGTTTCCATGGGTGTATTCAAGGACTTTCACTCCAACATATCAAATATCTTCAAGATTTCTACTGCATAATTACCTTGGTTAAGGAAGATTCTCTCTGGGCTCTTCCATACCTCAAGACCTAAGAAATAATGCATTAGGCCAAGGTATTTCATCTCAAATTCTGAAGCAAGCTTCTTCTTACATTCGATGATGATATTTTCCTCTCCAGTTAAGAATAAGTCATCCACATACAACAACAATATAATCGGCTGATCATTCATAACCTTGAAGTAGAGGTTAGAATCATATTTACTCTTGGTAAAGCCCAATTTCGTCAGAAAATTGTCTATCCTTCCATACCAAGCTCTAGGAGCTTGCTTCAACCCATACAGATCCTTCTTCAACTTACAAACATGAGTCTTCTTGTCTCCAACTTAAAATCCTTGAGGATTTTCTATATACACTTCTTCTTCGATGAGACCATTTAGGAAAGTTGTCTTTACATCCATTTAGTGTAAATTCCACTTCATATTAGCTGCAAGGGCTATGATGGTTCTGATCGAAGTGTATCTGCCTATAGGAGAAAATGTCTCTTCATAGTCAATGCCTTACTTTTTGGAAAAACCCAGGAGCTACAAGCCTTTCTTTATACTTCTCAATCCTTCCATCAAGATCATGTTTTATTTTGAAGATCCATTTGGAAGATACCACATCATTTCTCTTCGGTCTGGGAGCTATTTCCCATACATCATTATTTATTATGGATTGGTATTCTTTTGTCATGACATCTACCCAGTCTTTATTCTGAATGGATTTTGCATGTAGGCTCCTTCTCTAGGAGATCACACATCAAATCCATATAACTGGAGAATGGCTTAGGTCTCTTTACTTGTCTCGTGGTTCCTTCAGGAACACCATAATTCTCTCCATATTGAATGAGATTCCTAGCCCAATCAATTTTTATCTTATGAGAGATCGTCATCTGAGGAGGTTCTTGAAATTTTAATATGTCATGATCTTCTATAATTTCCACATCAGGGGAAACTATGACTTCCCTCACTATTTCTGCAACTCTCGGAACCTCCCTCACTGATTATGAAACTCTCGGAGCTATAGGTTCCTCTTCATATACTTCTTCAAGATGGAATATTCTTGATTTCTTGAGTGCTGCATATTCATCAAAGTTCACATCTCTGTTGATCTCAATATGATGGCGACCTAGTATATAAACCCCGAAGACCTTGGATACCTCATAGTACCCAACAAATATTACCTTCATTCCTGAAGGGTCTAGCTTGTTTTTCTTCTCTTTCGGAATATGTACAAATATTGGGCAGCCATATATTTTGAGATGGCTTACTTCTGGCTTATATCTGGAGATCATCTCTTCAAGGGTCTTGAAACCAAGTGCACTATGGGACAATCAGTTTTGTACATATGCTATTGTTTTTTCTTCTTCTTCTCATAAGAAGATTAGTAGATATTGATCATGGATCTTGGTCTTCACTGCTTCCATTATAGTTATGTTTTTTCTTTCTGCCACACCATTTTGTTGAGGATTGTAAGGAGTGGTGATCTCCCTCTTAATACGTACATCTTTGAAATAGTTTACAAAATATTTTGAGGTGTATTGAACTCCATTATCTGACTTGAGTATCTTTATATTTCTTTTATAAAGATTTTCTATCAAGGCTTTGAATTCTTTGAATTTACTGAACACTTCATCTTTTGATTTCAAAAAGTAAACCCAGGTCTTATGAGAATATTCATCAATAAAATATATATAGTATACATAACCACTGATGGAGGATGATGGAATTGGTCCACACACATCGTAGTGAATGAGTTCTAAGACTCGTTTTTATTTACTATCTCTCTTCGGAAAAGGGTTCTTGATGTTATTCCCTTGTGCACATCCATTGCACACACCTTCATGATCAACCTTTAGCTTTGGTAGACCTGTGACTGCCTTCCATACATACGATAATTTATTTTAGTTGATGTGGGATAATAGTCTATGCCAAAGTTCACATGGATTCTCAATGGCATGGGTCATGGCTACTTCTGAGTGACCCTTTATCTTATACAAGCCACCTTCTTCTTTTCCAATGATGATTTCTTCTTTCATGGTTTTTCCTTTAGCCCACATAAGAACTTCTTCATCTATAAAGGAAATTCTAAATCCTTTATTTTCTAAAGATGATATGGAGAGTAGGTTCTTTGTCAACCTTGGTACATAGAGTACATCCTTCATATTCATTGGAGTCCCTGAGTTAAGATTGTAGTTTGATTCTCCTACTCCCTTGATGGGATATTGATAATCTTATCCAAGTGTAACTTTCTGAGAAGAATTATTTTCTAAAAGGAAAGAGAGAATATCTCTTTGACCTTTCATGTGCTTGGAAGAACCACTATCAATGAGCCAAGAGTATTCTCCAGGTGATACTAATCCTGAGAGGGTCGAGATTAAGACATAGTTTTCAATTCATTCTCTTATCATATTTATGGGTGGCCCTTCATCTTCAACTGCATGGGCATGGTGCCTTTTATTTTTCCTCTTGCATTCTTATCGTCTAGTGGGACAATGTCTCTCAATATGTCCCATCTTGTCACAATGATAGAATTCGTAAGATGAGAAGTCTCTTTCTTTTGTTTGTCCTTTCTTCTGGAATCTCTTTGGTTGATATTCTTTATGAATGAATTTTTTTGGGGGGTGAGACTCTTTATGATCTTCTTTTAGGAAGAAATAATTATTTCCTCCTCCTTTAGTGTGAGTATCTAGGGTTTGATATTCATCAATTGATAATAAATCTTCTCGATTAGCTACTCTTGATTCTTCTTGGATACATTCTTCCCAAAGACCATCAAATTTTAGTTTCTCTTTTCTGTCACAAATAGATTGGATGAATGCATCCCAAGGTATCGTGAGACCATTAAGGGCCATTATTATGATTCCTTATTCATCTATAGTATATCCAATAACTTCTATCTATTATTTGAATTAAGATATTCTGGAGAAATATTCCTGGATCGCTTCTCCTTTCTACATCATTGTATTCTTGAGTTGAGTTCTTAGATTCATCTTCCGGTTTATGTTCTTTCCTTCATATAATTTGGTTATGGAATCAAACATTTATTTTGGAGTGTTCTTTGAAGACACTTGAGGAATCATGTGATCTTTTGATAGAATCTGCCATCATTATTTTATCCCTGATCGTGTCCTTTTGGTGCTTTTCTTTATCTGCAGCATCGTCGGGTTTCGGTACTTCTTCTTTGACGAATATTGCTAGGTCATTCTATTCAAGAATGATTCCAATCCTATACTTCATGGCATGGAATTTTTCCAAACCTTCTATCTTTTCAACAACATTAGTACTTGCATACATCTTTTACCTAGAGCTAGGAAAATGACCAAAAAATGAAAATGCTCATAATTGAATTTTGAACTTACCAGGAGGTGCACTTGGTTAAGACGAGTAGCCTGGTGTGTTTATATTTTAGAAAATCCAACTTTTACCCCTCAAAACCTGATATACATATTTCTTGACTGGTGCTTCTGGTTTTCTGGTACTTCTGGTACTTGGGTACTTCTAGTACTCTAGTACTTCTAATACTTTGTGAAAACTAGGGTTTCAATTTTCAGGAGATCTAGTCAATAAAACGTTGCGTTGAGGATGCCAAAGTGATCCTTGAGGAAGGGAACACTTTTCTAGATGGTTTTGGGGATGAAATTCTTCTTCAATAAAAATCCCTAATTTGCATGTACGACAACACTAACGTTTCTTTTTTCTCTTGTGAAAGATGCTCTCTTTATATTAGCACTAATACCATGTTAAGGTTTAGTCTATTATTAGGTTTCTTTTCATTTCACTAGATAACAATAGAATAGATAAGATCACTGAGAAATACACAATCATAAGAGACACATCATTTATCGTGGAAAACCCTCGTGGGGGAGAAAACCCAAAAAAAAATTCCTTAATATAGATATCCAATACAATTCCAAGGGATAACTCAAAAAAATATAGAAAGTCCTCTCCCAAGAATGTGCCTCTCTCTCTCTTCCTGCTTCTCCAACCGCATCTTCGAACTTCAGTTCTGATGAACAAGTGAGGGTGTGTCCAAATGATGCACTAGCGTATTTATTTATACTATTTGGCACATGTGGATGGAGGTGTCTTTTCACTAGAAAGGTTGACTTCTTATTCTAGGTGGTTATACCCACCTTTAATATATTCTGAGGCCGACCTCTCATTCTGACTATTGCAATTAGGGTTTGACCAATCCGCAAAATGACATTTGATCATTTACAATACCCAACATGATCAATCCACAAAAGGGGATTGATCTAATGAATAATACATCAATAATAATTAGAATACTCTTGGCCCTTACAATATTTCAATAGTAGTCACATGTAAAACATAATACAAAATCTTACACATACATATGGTGTCTCTTGTGTTCATTGTGCTTATTGATTGATTGCTCTCTATTATTGATGGATGTCATTGGTGAATGGTTACATGCAATATTCCAATGATGATGTGTAATATTATGTTTTGAAATGTTTGCTAACTTGAAGTGAGAAAAAATTGTAAAATCCTAGACACTAATTCACCCCCCCTCCCCCCCTCTTAGTGTGGTTGGTGTGTCCAACAGATAATTTGGGATTAACATGCCAAGATAACACTAAAATTTTGGGAGAAATTAATGGCCATATGCAAAGGTAAATATCATAGGTATACCCCTAGAAAATCACTGAGGAAAGAAAAGTAAAAATGCATAGTGCACCATGCAAATTAGCAGAGCAATATAAGAAAAATTCATTGAGTAAAATAAGATGAAAACACTAAGGAACGGATTGGTAAAAACATTGAGTAAAAGTGTTAAAAATCATTGAGTAAAGGTGGTAAACATGCTAAGTAAGGAGTGGTAAATACGTTGAGTAAGGTGTGGTGAAAATCTTTGAGTAAAATAAGGGAAGAATCATTGCGAATCAAGGGAAAACACATAGGAAAAGAGTGGTAAAATCGTTGGGATAATGTTCCCATTAAATTCGTAGGGAATTCATTTCCTAACACAACGATCTGGAAGGAAGAAGAAAAAAAAAGTAGCGATATTGCACCCATACAATTCGCAAAGAAGGCATGCCAAGAAAGAGATCTGGAAGGAAAGATGAAAGGATACATCACAAAATTTCATAGTGGTTATATCCCCAAAAATCGTAGAGCATTTGGATAGAATCATTGTGTAAAAAGAGGTAAAAATCGTTGAGCAATTGTAGACATAAATAAGGGTTTAAAATTGTTGTGTGCAAGCAAATTGTAAAGAAATTCAGTGGGATAATATCGCTGAGTAAAACAAGGTGAAAATGATGAGGGAATGGAGGTTCAGATCTCTGACTCTTCCCCTAAAATGCAAATAAAAGAGGATTCAAAATCCCTGAAAAGAAAATGCAGTTAATCCAAATAACACATGAACCATGACATGCAATAATAATTTAAGGGTAGGAAAGAAATTCCAGGGACTTCCTAGTCGAGGAAATAATTATGTCTTCCAAAAATATTTTGCAAGAAAAGAGGAAGTCCTGCATCGATACAAAAAACACAAGGGTTTACATTACTCGTAAAGATTCACAGAAAACAAAAAAAAAACATGTCATCAGAGATATCTTAAAGTAAATCACAAGGGATTAAAAGAAGGATAGATGTGGTACGATTTGCAGCAAATGTAAAGAACAAAATTTGGTTGAGGTTAAAAAACACACAAACAAATTCGCAGAGGATACATCTGTAATGAAATGATGAGAATAAGTACATCATGAAAAACCAAATTGTTCTAAATACATCTTACTAAAATTGCATGTACCATCTATAATCTAATGACATCTCACATCAAAATAATTGTCGGAACCAATGTTCATTCAATGAAGTTTAAATATTGTACATCATACTTCTTAATACAATATAGTTCTCAATAAAATACGATAGTCTAATATGAGAAGTTGAATATGTTCTCCCACACTTGCGCTTTGTCTAGCTCCCTGCTTACTAACCATGAAGACCTCACCGATACCTCCCATCCAACGCTCAGGGTACTATTCTTCCCTCTTATCCCCCTGAGATGCAAAGGGGCCACACAAAAACACAACCAAAATACTCCAGCTCCCAGATTGCCTCACAAGGTAGAGATACCACTCTCTCTCTTGAGGTGGGTATCCCAAATATCACAAGTAAAACTAGTCAGAATATATGTAGCATAACCTTACTCATAACCAGTCTCTCCCATTCCTCCTGTCATCCATTTGTTTTATATAATTTCCTTAGTGACCCCTTTCCATTCGCATACTTAATTTTTTTTTTTAATTTTAATTAGGAATTATTCCCCCCATACACTTGTCACCTGTTCCTTTAGTTGAACCAATAAATCCACCATTTAATTTAATTAAATGTTAAAATCCCTCACCCATCCTAAAGGCACTCCTAAAATCACTCCTAGTGGTCCCTTTATTCCCTTTGTTTCCCATTTATGACTGACATCTTTGTAAAATGGTGCTGAGTTGAAATAGGAAAGTTCTATAGTTAGAATAGACTTTATATACCTCTCTATGCTTACCCCTTCTTGTACGCTTTATTCCTTAGTTGTTTTAATTTTAATTTTGTATTTATCTGCACAAGGTGTATTAAATCACACTTTAGATTTGTTTTATTTTTTTTATTGATTTCTTAAGTGGATTTAATTCACCCCTCATTATTTAATTTATGAACTTAATTTTTTAGTCTTCTCCCTCATCTTAGACTTAGGCTTAGTCACATTTTTATTTGCACGAGCTTAGACCCTTAGGGATTATGCTTAACAAATTCATTCTTTAGTTAATTAATTAATGAATTAATTAATGCGGCATGTGCTCAATATTTTACAAGGTTTAACATTCGGTCATGTTTTCTAGGCCACCTAGATTCATTGACTCATTTTGTTTTCTAAATAGTGACGTGCCCTTCAAGACACACTTTGTGCTCCAAGGGTTCCACTCGTCTTTGATTCAAATTTTCACTACGCAACATTTTGTAATGTCCCCCACCTCTTAGAGAGGTGATGAGGAGACTCAGTGGCCTGGGCACCCCCACTAGGTCATAGTCTCACACTGAGGGGGGGAAGTCAAGAAGTTAAAAGTTATATTTTTAAGTTGACTTAAGAAAGGAAAAGGATAAAGGAGTAAAAGATAACTCAACAGAAGAATAGAAGATTAAACTTGGGAGTTAACCTAAATCAACAGAGAATTAGAAGGAAAAGTATAAGTAAGAGGATGGGGCGCACCTATTACTCATTCTGGTTTTGGATTAGCATTTGCTATTGCTCTTGAGCATTCAGTTTGGGGGTTTTGTTGTACAAAACCTTGTGAGCAACTCAGTGGTGAAATACCCACTCACCTTGTTCCACAACTTGGTCTCGGGGATGAAAGACTCCTCCACACCATTCTAGTCTCAGGCCATCTCCATCTAGCACTTCAGAAGGTAGCAGGTTGTATTGTTCTTGTGTTTCCAGCAAGGGTGCACCATCATCTAGAGGGAGGTTCAATCCAGCTTATCCTAAGGGCCTGGGGCCATTCCGATAGTTGGGTTTTGTTTGCAGGGGAAGGACCATCAGTTTGAGGGATTCTCTAGAGGTTTATCATCATTCTACATTTGTTTGTTTATTGGGACATCTTGGAGCCATAGGGGACATCCTGTGATTCAGTAAAACTCAGATCTAGGGAGATCTTCTTGAGATATGAGTCCGAAACTTCTCCCACGGGATTCTCATAGCCCGATATATATTCTTGGAGAGTTTCAGAGCATTTGGAGGCCTCCTTCATCAGGTCCAAACCAACTAGGGTTTTAGTCATCCATTAGGGCACTCCATTCAGTGGAGGAATTCAGATCTATAGGGTTTGAGAGTGGATTTGGGAATTTGGACATCTGGGTTGTCCTTACAGTTACCTGATATATCATTTGGCATATTTCTCAAGATGATTGGACACTTTTGGTAGCAAGGAAGACTTATTGAGGGCTTCAACATTCTAGCAGGATGTGACACTTGGAGGTTGAGCATTAGTACGGCTCAGATCTACTTGATTCAGTCTTCATTATATATCCAGAGCCTTTGGAGGCTTATTTTGTATTGTCGGGAGCATTTTGTAGCAGCTCATATCTATTGCTTGTACGACCATATGAGGTTTATGCCAGATCGGCCATCTATTGTATTGATATTACATTTCTCATAATAAAAAGGTCAGATCTTTTCTTGTGATTCTACATCTTGAATATATTGTGATATCCATGTGTTGATGAATCTTGTATGCACTTAATAAATCAATAAATTACTAGTAGTTAGTGATTCCAAGAAATAATTTGGCTTGGCAACATTACACTGGTATCAAAGACTCAATCGTCCAAACCTGTGGAGAGATCGGTGCATGCAGAAGTAGAGGGGAATTGTTATGGGTCGGAGGAAGAAAAACAACAGTAAAACAGAGGCAGAAATGGAAGGGTCAGGAGACGACCATGAGCCTCAGGGCTTGGCTCTCTTAGTAGTCGAATTTGGTAAGTTCCAGGAAAACATGAACCACACAGAAAGCACATTGGTTCGGAAGTTGGATAAGTATCAGGAAACCAACAAAAGGGGACAGGCCGAAATCTAGGAAACCTTGAAGAAAGTTGATGAGAATCTACAAAAAATGAACGAGAACCAAACTAGGATAACTGACCTTATAATGCAAGTGACACATTGAGGCAAAGATCCTGATATGTATGGGAATAAGGAGACTGGAGGGTCCGGTGGAACCCATGATGAAGTCATATATAACCCGGAGAAAGCACCGGGATCTGAAGGAAGTCTTGGAGGTGGCACGTTCCATGGGTAGATGGGTAGCAGAACCAATCATAGGCCATACGTACAAGTGTTCATTGATGAACCTCTAGGCCAACACTTAGGTAGCAGAGATAACCCCATACCATACATGCCCACATTCACAGATGAGAAAGGGCATCATGAAAAGGTTGAAGATTTTGTTGAACAATTAGCCAAGAGTACCAGGGAATACTACAACTTGGATATGAAAGTTCAAAGACAGATGCCCCTAGACTAGTATTGTCAACTCAGGTTCAGAAACCAGCCTAGGATGAACCACAGAGGAAACTTTGAGTTTGAGCGAAGGGTAGGGAAGACAGATATTCCATACTTTTATGGTATGACTAAGATGAAAACACAAGCATGGGTGCAGAATATGGATACTTACCTGCAGCTTAACCCCATGAGAGAGATGGAGGCCATCAATTTTGCCACTATGTACTTGGATGGAAAGGCCCATGAATGGTGGTACCATGGGCTTACCACACTCGGCCACAAACAGATTGTATCCTATATAGAATTCACTCAGAGGATCATTGATAGATTTGATCTAGGAGATCCCCAGTTACATTTCCAGGAGCTCACCCAACTCAAGAAAACAGGTACGGCTGAGGCATACATTGATGAGTTCCAGAGGTTGGTAGTGATGGTGCAAGATATGTCCCCAACCAAGCTCATGATTCTCTTTATAGAAGGATTGATGGAACCCTTGAAGGTTTTGGTTAAGGCCTTCAAGCCTACCAGCCTACAGGAAGCCATTTCGAAGACGAGGGATCTAGGTCCAGCTGCTAAACCAAAATTCATACCTAGACAACCTCTTAACAATGGTGGAAGAGATCAAAGGCTTCCAATAAACCAGGGAGGACATGACCCTAAGGGTTATGACAAGGGCCATGGAAGAATAGATGACAACACCAGGAGGGAACTGAGAAGGAAGCAACTCTTCTTCACATGCAAGGAGCCATGGAATCCCTCACACAAGTGCATGGGATGAGGATAGGTACATTACATTGAGGTCACTTCAGATGACGAAGAAGAGGAAGAGTATGGTTAGATACAAAACATGGAGGCCGAAACATTAGAGGCAACAGAAGAGGAGGTTCCATAACTAGATTGTGCTGGCATCTATCAGCGGGGTGCCCAATTTCAACACCTTCAGGATGAGAGGTGTCTTACAAGGATAGAGAGTGTTGGTTCTGATTGATGGAGGAGCTTCCCACGATTTCATTGATGCAACATTACTGAAGAGGAGGCACATACCTACAGTAGAGTTTGAAGGATTCAAAGTGGAGGTAGAAGGTGGTAGCACTATGCCCTGTAACAGATACATACAAGGTATGAAACTCACCTTGGGAAGGCATGAGTTAGTTCAGGATGTGTATGTGATGGATCTTCCTGATACCAAAATCATCCTAGGGGTGTAGTGGATTAGCACTTTAGGACCCATCACCACAAATTACAAGACCATGGAAATTTCCTTTGTGAAGGAAGAAGGACAAAAGGTTGTGCTCAGAGGCATGACAGGTAACTCTGCCAAACTGGTCATGACTAAGAGGATGGAATCCATCTTTAGAAGGGAAGAAATTGTATACGCAGCGGAATATAAGGTGTCAACATGGGTGGATGAGACGGGAAAGGTGCATTACACACCAGAGATCAAAAGAATCCTTGAAAAGCACCAGAAATTCTTTGGGCCGATTCCTCCAGGTGTGCCACCAGACAGGGCGTTTGAGCACATCATTGAGCTAGAAGAAGGGGCTAATCCTGTTATCACCACACCCTATAGGAATCCCAAGAAGTATAAAGATGAGATAGATAAGGCCATCAAGGAGCTTCTAGACATGGGACACATCAGAACGAGTTCAAACCCATTTGCTTCGTCAATAGTCTTTGTGAAGAAGAAGGATGGAACGATGAGAATGTGCATTGACTTCCGGTCTTTGAATAAAAATACGATCAAAAATAGGTACCCCATACCCAAGATTGATGAGTTGCTGGATGAGATGCATGGAGCTATATATTTCACAAAAAATGATCTTTGCTCGGGCTACCATCAAATCAGGATGAGGGAGGAGGACATCTCAAAAATAGCCTTTAGGTGTCACTACGACCATTAGGAGTTTTTGGTGATTCCCTTTGGGTTAACCAATCCCCCAGCCACATTTAAGTCTTGCATGAACCATTTGTTCAACAAACAGCTAAGGAAACACTTGTTGGTATTCTCCGATGACTTGCTCATTTACAACAAGACCTAGGAGGAACACCTTCGACATGTGGACCAAATCATGTCAATCATGGAAGAACAGTCACTATACGCCAAGGAATCCAAGTGTGAGTTTGGAATGACAAAAGTGCTTTACTTGGGACACATCATAGGGGAAAAAGGGGTACAGGTACACCAGGAGAAAATAACAGCCATTAGGGAATGGCCTACTCCGAAAACACTCACAGAACTGAGGGGATTCCTGGGCTTATGGACATGCTATAGGAAATTTGTCAAAGGTTTTTATCAAATGTATGCACCCTTGACTGACTTGACCAAAAATGGGTCCTTCAAATGGAATGATGAGGCCCAAGTCACGATGGAGAAAATGAAATAGGTCATGAGCACCTACCTAGTTCTAGCTCTTCCTGATTTTGACATACACTTCACTTTGGAGTGTGATGCCTCGGGGGAAGGTATAGGGGCCATGTTGATGCATAACAGGCATCCCCTTGCCTATGAAATCCAGAAACTCAGGGGTCCTGAACTACTTTACAACATTTACGACAAAGAAATGTTGGTTATCATGCATGCACTAGCCAAATTCAGGAAATATTTGGTAGGTGCAAGGTTTTTGGTCAAATCAGACCATAACAGTCTTAAATATCTATTGGAGAAGAAGGATTTGAATGAAAGACAACAAAAATGTGTAAGCAAAACAAAATCCTACGACTTTGACATTGAAGTCGTCAAAAAGAAGAACAACCCAGTGGCCGATGCATTATCCAGAAGGCCATCCATTTTTGCCATGCCCGGTATGTCAGTCGACTGGAAGGAACACTTGATAGTGGAATATGCAAAGGATCAGTTTTCTTGTCAACTGTTGGATGGGAAAATACATGATGACAACTTCAGGGTCATAAATGACCTCCTCTATTACAAAGTCCAGATCTTTTTAGTTCATGGATCAGCACTCAAAGCTAAGATCCTGCATGCATGTTATAACTCACTAGTAGCAAGGCATCAGGGCATCGATAAGATGTAGAGGCAGGTTTGCATGGAAATGCCTCGAGGAAGATGTGATGAAGCATGTCAAAGAATGCACTACATGCCAAGAAAACAAGGATGAGCACACACACCCTGCAGGACTGTTGCAACCCCAACCTATTCCAGAGCACAAGTGGGAAAGTATATCCATGGATTTCATCACTGGGTTGCCCAAAGCACAAGGGAAAGATTTCATTTTCCTAGTGGTAGACAGGTTGACAAAGTTTGCACACTTTTTTCCCATAGCCATAGATTTCAGTGCAGCACAGGTGGCCAAAATATTTTTTATAGAGGTGTTTAGACTACATGACCTACCCAAAACCATCATCAGTGACAGGGACAACATATTCATGAGTACATTTTGGTAGGAGTTGTTCAAACTAGTGGGTATGGCATTGAATCCTAGTACTAGCTATCACCCTCATACGGATGGTCAAATGGAGATAGTCAACAAATGGGTGGAAGGTTACCTCAGAAACTACATAGAAGGACAACAGAAAGCATGGGTCAGATGGTTACATTTGGGAGAATATTGCTACAACACCACTCAACATATGTACATTGGCATGTCACCCTTTAGAGCTTAATATAGCTTTGATCCTTTATCATTTGTGTAGATTGCATTTGGTGACAACAGGGCTTTAATGGTATAGGATTGGATACAGTAGAGCCAATACATTCTAAGGGAATTGAAGGATCATTTATAGAGGCACAAAACCAGTAAAAGGTCCAAGCAGACAAGGAAAGAGTTGATCGTACCTTTGAGGTTGGCGATTTAGTCTATTTGAGGTTGAAACCATACATGCAGGCCTCCATTAAAAGAAGCAGAGCGGAGAAACTGCAGCCATGTTTATTTGGACCTTACAGAGTCAGGAAGAGGATAGGGGTAGTAGCTTATGAGATGGATCTTCCACAGGGTTGCAAAATTCACAATGTCTTCCATGTCTCATTCCTTAAAAAATACCTCGGTCAACACGTCAGGCCTATTGAGGCATTACCTCCCATGGATAAGGAGGGAAAACTTGTTTTGATTACAGAGGAGGTGTTAGAAGCCAAAGAGAAGAGGCTCTGAAATCAAAGCATCAAGGAGTATCTGATCAGGTGGAAGGATTTACCCATTGACGATGCCACATGGGAGCAGGAGCACATGGTTAGAGAAGCAGGTTTGGAATTGCTTGAGGATAGACAATTTCAAGCAGGGGAGACTATAATGTCCCCCACCTGTTAGAGAGGTGATGAGGAGACTTAGTGGCCTGGGCACCCCCACTAGGTCATAGTCTCACACTGAGGGGGGGAAGTCAAGAAGTTAAAAGTTATATTTTTAAGTTGACTTAAGAAAGGAAAAGGATAAAGGAGTAAAAGATAACTCAACAAAACAATAGAAGAATAACCATGGGAGTTAACCTAACTCAACACAGAATTAGAAGGAAAAGTATAAGTTAGAGGCTGGGGCGCACCTATTACTCATTCTAGTTTTGGATTATCATTTTATATTGCTCTTGAGCATTCAGTTTGGGGGTTTTGTTGTACAAACCCTTGTGAGAAACTCAGTGGTGAAATACCCACTCACCTTGTTCCACAACTTGGTCTCAGGGATGAAAGACTCCTCCACACCATTCTGTTCCCATCCCATATCCATCTAGCACTTTAGAAGGTAGCACGTTGTATTGTTCTTCTGCTTCCAGCAAGGGCGAACCACCATCTAAAGGGAGGTTCGATATATCTTATCCTGAGGGCCTGGGGCCATTCCGACAGTTGGTCTTTGTTTGTAGGGGCAAGACCATCAGTTTGAGGGATTTTCTAGAGGGTTATCATCATTCTAGATTTTTCTATAGATTGGGATGTCTTGGAGCCATAGGGGATGTCCTGTGATTCAGTAAAACTCAGATCTAGGGAGATATTCTTGAGATCTAAGTCCGAAACTTCTCCCACGGGATTCTCATAGCCCGATCTATATTCTTGGAGAGTTATAGAGCATTTGGAGGCCTCCTTCATTAGGTCTGAACCAATTGGGGTTTTAGTCATCCAGTGTGGCGCTCCATTCAGTGAAGGAATTCATATCTACAGGGTTTGAGAGTGGATTCGGGAATTTGGACATCTGGGTTGTCCTTACAGTTGCTTGATCTATCATTTGGCATATTTCTTGAGATGATTAGACACTTTTGGTAGCAGGGAAGAATTATTGAGGGCTTCAACATTCTAGCAGGACGTGACACTTGGAGGTTGAGCATTAGTATGGCTCATATCTACTTGATTCAGTCTTCACTATATATCCAGAGCCTTTGGAGGCTTATTTTGTATTGTCAAGAACATTTTTTAGCAACTCATATCTATTTCTTGTACGACCATCTGAGGTTTATGCTAGATCAACCATCTCTTGTATTTATCTTACATTGCTCATAATAAAAAGGTCAGATCTTTTCTTGTGCTTCTACATCTTGAATATATTGTGATATCCATGTGTTGATGAATCTTGTATGCACTTAATAACTCAATAAATTAGTAGTAGTTAGTGATTCCAAGAAATAATTTGGCTTGGGATCATTACAGGACATACTACATGATCCAAGGGCACCACTTGCCTTTGACTGGTTTTGGTAGTTTTCCAACCCCTCAAGTCAATACTCCATTCAAGCAATCTTGTGAGAGACTAAGGGCGTATAAGGAATAAGGACCTTCCCTTATTTCACCCCCATTAGAATATTCATGAGACACTGTCTCAGTCTTCCCTCACGACATTATGGATCTCTCAAAGTAGGTAATATTTAACATACAATTCGATTAACGATAATATGCCTAGTAGGTTGTGACATGGTTGTTTCCAAACCTCTCCCTCAACATCTAGTTATTGTGTATGGTGACGCAGTCCCCCGACCCTCAGGCCAAGATCTGCGCAGGATCAATATCCACAACTGTGCTAAGATGGAACAACTCACTGGGTTCTCACTATAACCCAAATGATCCATAGGTCCTTTGGAAACCCCACTCGTGCGAACAAGCACAAGGTGCAAGCCTCACCTCCTCCAAGCGACCATGTCGCTATGACCTTGAGCCAAGCCAAATAGGCACCTTTCGCATTTCGTGACTTCGGGGTTTTCAAGGCAAAGTGACCCGGCTCCTTGTCCTTAGAATTTAGGAAATGTCAAACCTCGAAAGGGTCTAACAGCTCCTTGGATCCACCCTTAAAACTTCTCCATCTGACCCATTCCTATGACTTGGTGCTATTCCTCTGAATGCTTTCGGGGTTTGCAATATCGTGAGTCGGGACTCCCTGTCTCACGACTCCTTCACTCTTGAACTCCCTGTTACCAAAATGTTGAAAAGGGCTTAACGGCTCTGACTCCTCCCTTAGCCTCCATCCACGTGACCACCACTCTGTGACCATGCGCTTAACATCAAAGCGCTACTGGCTTTTGTGATTCAGGGAATCGCAATGCAAGCATTCATCCTTAACTTTTCGAATCCCTGGTCCATGAAATGTCGAAATCTCTTTACTGAGAGATCAATGACCCAGGTCCTTTTGTAACTGATGACCATGATCTAACTAGATCGATGGCTCGAAATCCTTCAGGACTTTTCCTGAAACCTTGAAAGCTTGCCATGTGTCCTCCTGTGGATGGTCACGATGCTTTCAAGATTTTGTTAGGTCCTCTCCTTTGCTTCTACAAGGGTTAAACCTCATTCTCCTCTTTTTGAATCCGATGGATATTGATCCTTTATGTGAGATATGACGGTCATGATATGATCTTATGTGCACTTCCTAGGGACTAAATCCGGTGCATGTATCCTTGATCCAATGGTTCTCGGGCCATTGCACTCCAGATCCAACGACTAGTGTGATTTCGCGAATTCGGCGATTGAAAGTATGGGGTGCAAACTCCTCTGCTCCTCCAAACCCCCGATTCTCGAATGTGTGGATATCCAAGGGTTTAAACCCCCTATGCCTTTTCCTGATCCAATGGTTGTCGAGTATTGGCATTAGATCTGAAGGGTCAGATCTATCCTCCTTACGCTTTCTCCTCCTCTGTGCCTGGACGTAGATTCAATGGTCCAAATCTTTCCTCCCAGTGCAGATCCAACAACAGTTGTGCTCCTGCTGCTGAGATTGCGCCTCTTCCCTTCCCTTGGAAGAAATTTGACGCTCGAAGGTCTCGACCTTCGATGCTTCCCTTGCGAGCTCGGTTCCTTTGGGTCTCATCTGTGTTATAGAAATGCTTCCCTTCCTAAGCTTAGTCAACTCAGAAACCCTGAAAGGTTTCTCAACCTTATGCTCCTTTCTTTTGTTTCTTTGTGCACAAACACATTATTTCTCCTAATCTTCAGGACTTAGAATAAGTCCACCCTCACACACTCCTTGTGCTGCTGAGATTTCCTCAGTCTTAGATCCAAAGTATTTCTTGAAAAGAAATTATTTACGCCCTCTTGGCGTTCCTTTTCTCAATGCACACCTTGTAGATCCCATAGAGTGTTCAGTAACTCTGGTTTTCTTCAAACTTGACACTTCCCTTTTCTCATAAATCAAAAGAGTGTTATTCTCAGTGCATTATATGCACTCACCCAATGCCCTCTTGGCAGAGTTCTACAAAACCTACATTAGTTCCGTCTTCCCTGAACTCAAAACAGAGTTCCTCCTGTGCACTCCTTGCACTCGCTCAATTCCCTTCTGGCAAAGCTCTACAGAACCATAGACATTTTGTCTTCCCTCTCTATGCTCTCTTTTGCACAGTCTCTCCTTTAGGATGCTCAATGATCTTGGGGATTTTCCTTTGAGTCCAAGATTTCCTTTGGTGCACCCTCCTAGCACGTCTCTGCCTAAATTTCGCAAAATTTAGAAGTGCACTCTATGCACTAGATTACAAAACCCACAGTGTTCTATCATTAAAACACTTGCATGGAGCCACAAAGAACCAGACCTAGAATCAAAGAACCCAATAGACAACCATTTATGTCTGTAACCTGCAAATGCATACAAACATACATCTACAAAATATCATAAGCACATAAAGACATTCATTCAATTACCTAGAATAACATTCAGGAAAAACTTCTCTCTGTTTTTATTAATAAAAATGGCTTTTTACAAATGTGCTCAAGCTCTGACTGCAATAGATTCACAGCTTCTTCTCTTCTCCCTATTTCTCTATTCTTCCCCTTCTTTTTCTTCCTCTTAAAAACAAAAAGAAGATCTCTTTACAAAAGGCAGATCCTCGAGCACTTCCCTCCATCCTCACCAAATCTCATTAATTACAATGAATTACATTGAATGGGCCATCTAATATGAATTGGATATAGATCCCCATAAACCTATTAGCCATTAAGGCGACACCAACTACAACATGCTCGAAGGCATGGCTTCAGCTCTACCATCCTTACAAACATTTAATACATTAAATTCAAATTTAAAATTTGAAAGTGAGAGGGATGTGGATCTCCTCTCCATTGAACTCATGTTGGGTGTGTTGGTTGGTTGGAACTTGATGAAGTTGGAGAGATACTCCTACATCATACTCCTCAGCTGCAAAAATCATGAGCTCCTGCTCATGAGCTTCCCAACACCACTGCTGAAATCCACCTGGATCCCAAACAGTTCTCTGGAGCTGTCCATCTTCTCCACTGTTTCATTGTTTCTACTGCATATGTTGCCCTGCTACTATGGTAGGTTCTCCTCTGCTCATCTCCTCCTCACTGGTAGTTTTCACTGCTGACCTCGACATCAGCCTTCTAATCTTCTCAATTTCCTTGTCCAGCTGCTGCCATGGATGGATCTATCTATGCAGGCTTCTTGAATGCATTCTCTCTTTGCAAATGGGTAGATCAATTAGATCCCCCTTTCTATTTCCTCCATTTCTTATGGCCTTGACTTTCCACCCTGCTGCAAAATTTAGCTCTGAAGTCTGCACTTCTTCTTGACTAACCTATTGTTCAGTCACCTTCTCTGACAGATTTTCCTCTACCATTTATTTTGCTGGTTCAGCTCCAACTTCCTCCATCTTCTCTCCAGACTAGAATTTTTCTTCATCTTCTGATGCATGCCTCGACACTACAGTCATCATCTGTTCAGCTCCCTGGCTGAAATTTTTGAGCAATTCCTTCGAATTCTGTTTTGCTAACATATGCATGACTATCTTCTCATGGCAGTCATTTACTGGTTCTGGATGGTTCAGCCAATCCTCTATCATATCTAACTCCTTCTCCCATGGAGTGAGCATCTTAATTTTGTTCTCCTCTTCTTCTCTTCCTGTCATCTTCAGTGTTGCAAATGTCTTCCCGTTAGCTTCCTGGCTGAAAATTCCGAGCCATTCTTCTGAATTCTCCTTTTCCTCTGCTTGGGTAGCCTTTGATATCTACTCCGTTATCATCGTGATAGTCTCTGATGGTTGTTGTTCCTTTTTTGTACCTGCATCACATATTTTTGTTGCACTATACCCTCATGTGAAACGCTTGTATTAGCCTCTATTGGACTATTTTGAAGGAATACTTGAATTCCCCCAATCATCATAATACTTTTCTGACCTTCCTTCTATGTCAATGCCTCTTGATAATATGAACTCACCTTTGAGTTCATCTACTCTCCCTTACCCACCTGGCAGTATGAGATTTTTCGGCTGCCCACATAGCAGTCTATGAGATCAATCGATCCCCTCTCCATTGAAGCAGGAGCATCGCCAACTCATCAAGCGAGCCAGCACATCAAGCGGAGATCAGTTGGATAAACAAACCCAAATTTTTGAAGCTCTTTGGGATTGTAGCGCAAGTCTTTAATGAACCATTTATGAAGGTGCATTTGTATATTGTATTGGACCTTGAGCCTTTAAGCTCTTGTCCTTTGGTAGATAGGAGGCCTTTAATAGATTTAATGCTGGTAGATAGGATTTTTAAGTCTAGATTTGATAGTTTAGAGTCCGAGAGGGAAAACAAATATAGACACCCTCATTGTACCATTGTAACAAGAGGATAGTGAATAGAAGTGGAAGCATTCAGGAGAAGAGAAGAGCAAGCAGAGAATATTGTATGAAGAACACCCATGTACAGGCATTTGAATTAATAGAAGGAAGCTTTGATTCAAGCACATGGTTTGTGTTGTTTTCTCTGTGTATTAATGCTATGCTCATGAATGCTTTATTTCTTGTTATGCATTTGCTTTGTATATGTTGTGCATGTGATTTCATGTTTCAAACTGAAGTCTGAAAGGGAGAGAGAGTGAGGTTCAATTGTTTCTCTATCTAATCTAGGATATTCCTGCAAGGTGTACAATTGAATTCATCCGCAAGGAGTGCGTTGATGAAGGCTCAGTAGTCTAAATCTTGTTCTCATTCACCCAGAAGTAGAAGTGGATTATTGAAGCCATGCAAGGAGTGCGCATGCTAAAGAAGAAGTCTCAGTTGTAAATATGAGAAGAAAGGAGATCGAAGACTATTGCTTCCGGAGTGTGCAGAGTCGGAGGGATTCAACACTTGGGAAGTGTTGGATGTTTGCCACAAGGAGTGTTTGCAAGTCCCTCAGAAAGAATCAGAGTGGAAAAGCTCAAAAGGAGCAAGGCCTTTGAAATTATCCAAGACTGTACAGGAGATTTCCGTGCCAAGAAGTCCTTAAGAAGGGAGGAAAGGAATCGACGTTCAGGATTCGTAGAGGAGATCGACGAAATACCATCAGCCGTTAGATCTCGAAATACCGTCAGTCGAGAGAACTCAAACCTTTTGAGTCTTGAAACTTCGATGGAGAATCTCAGTTGTTGATCTTGACAGGACACACGTCAGACATCAGGAGAAGAGTCGGGGTTTTGTTCATTGGAGAATCAGGGTTTTCAAAGACATAGAACTCGGGCATGTTGGAATCACAATCCGTGATTTCTCGACAGGATCAACACCGTCCATTGGCAGGGACATGTGGCGAGAGATCCTGCAGAGTCGGGGATTGGGGAATTGGAAGTCTCGTGCACATGAAAACGGGAATCGCGATATTCTGATACGCGATTTCCTGAAGGGGTTAAGGACCATGGTGGAGGATAGGTGGAAAAGGGTCAACCCTCGCAGAAGTTAATGCCAAGTGGTATCGGGGATCACAGAATCGAAGATTCTGAGAGCGTAACTTCTACACACTCCAATTTCGCGAGTTCCAAAAACTCCGATAGGAGAAAGGACTGTGGTCTCATGGATTGGCAGGTCGCATGAGAAAGGAGTTAGCTAGAGGGAGCTAAGGAGTGGAGAGAGGTACCATCAGGGATTGGGCATCGGGGATCCATGAGGCAGTGGATCATGATAGCGCAAGTGCCAATTTCCCGACGGGATAATTTTCGACATGAGCAAGGGACATGTGGGTGAACTTTCATCAAGTTTCGGGGATTTGTGAGACCCGAACCTGTGATTTCAAGACTCACGATTACGCGATGTCCAATTTCCCGATAATACAAGGGGGACCATAAGGAGAGTCCTGTGGGTGCATAAAACTCCCGATAAGGGGTTTTGAAGAGCATTTTAGTTCTTTGGGCCGTTCAAGGAGGAGGTCTTGTGGAAGCGGACGTGCCCTGGGTGGCACGTTTGCATCATCCATCAACACTCCTTGCTGACATGAACTCACTTCCGAGCTCTCAAAACTTTCAGATAGTCTCATATCCTTCTCCCTGCCCACTTGGAATATTGGGAATTTTCTTTTTCCGGAAGAAATTCAGGAACTGCTGGAAGAAGAGTGGATGATTTGTCGGAAGAAATTCAAGAACTACTGGAAGAGTTCGCTGACATTGTGATAGATGAATTACCTCATTCGTTGCCACCGATGAGGAGTGTGGGTCATCATATAGACCTCATACCAGGAGCCAGTTTTCCAAACAAAGTTGTGTACAGGTTGATGCCACAGGAGAACGAAGAAGTCAAAAGGCAGGTACAAGAACTGTTAGATAAATGACTGGTCAGGGAAAGTTTAAGTCCGTGTGTCGTTCCAACGGTACTGAGTCCAAAGAAAGATGGAGGTTGGAGAATGTGCACTGATTCCAGGGCCATTAACAAGATAACCATCAGGTACAGGTTTCCATTGCCACGGATGGATGACTTGATGGACTGTTTAAGTGGAGCCAAATTTTTTTCAAAGGTTGATTTGAAAAGCGGATACCATCAGATTCGCATGAGAGAAGGCGATGAGTGGAAGACAGCCTTCAAAACCAATGAAGGGTTGTATGAATGTCTAGTCATGTCGTTTGGCTTGACAAATGCACCGAGTACCTTCATGAGGCTAATGAATGAAGTGCTGAAGGAATTCATTGG
This sequence comes from Picea engelmannii, assembly GCA_009831015.1. Taxonomy (NCBI): domain Eukaryota; kingdom Viridiplantae; phylum Streptophyta; class Pinopsida; order Pinales; family Pinaceae; genus Picea; species Picea engelmannii. The sequence continues at coordinate 946,521 of ML781739.1, forward strand.
TATGTTTGTCATTGTTTATTTGGATGACATATTGATTTTCAGCAAAACGAAAGCAGAACATTTGAATCATTTAGCTGCAGTAATGAAGAAGCTATAGCAGGAGAAGTTGTTGATCAACATGAGGAAATATTCATTTATAAAGATATAACTCATTTACTTGGGATTTTTCATATCGACGAATGAATTAAGGATGGATCCAAGTAAAGTGGAGGTAATTAAAAATTGGCCATCACCGAGAAATATTTTCAAGGTGAGAAGTTTTCATGGATTGGCTAGTTTCTACCGAAAATTCATCAGGAATTTTAGTGGAATTAGCGCAGCAATGATGGATACTGTCAAGAAAATACATAAATATTTTCATTGGACTAAAGAGGTGGAGAAGAGATTCAATCTGTTGAAGCAGAAGATCACAGAACAACCGGTTTTGGTGTTGTCGGATTTTACGAAAGTGTTCCAAGTAAAATGTGATGCAAGTGGCTTTGCCATAGGAGCAGTCTTGAGTCAGGAGGACATACCTATTGCATATTTTAGCGAGAAGCTGGATGAGGAAAAGGTGAAGTACTCCACATATGATAAAGAATTTTATGCTATCATACAGGTGCTGAAGAAGTGGAGGCATTACTTGATCCCAAAAGAATTTGGTCTGTATAGTGATAATCATGCATTGCAGTTTGTGAATCAACAGGAGAAGTTGAATCAGAAACATGCTAAATGTGTAGAATACATGCATAATTTTACATTTGTAATTAAACACATTTCAGGTACTGCTAACAAAGTGGCTGATGCTTTGAGCAGGAAGTGTTTGTTGCTGCAGGAGTTCTGAGTCAAAACATTCGGTTTTGAAAATCTTAGAGACATGTATGAAGGTGATGCATATTTTGCATAGGCATATGAAGCAGCTGAGAATCCGGTTCTCAGAGATAGAAGCCCGTGGATAGATTACATGATCCAAAATGGACTGTTGTTCAGAGGAAATCAACTGTGTATTCCAAATTTCTCCATGAGGGAGAATCTGTTAAAGGAAAATCACAGTGGTGGATTGGCAGGGCATTTTGGCCATGAAAAGACATTTGCAAAGATAAGCGAAGCATACTTTTGGCCAAGAATGCAGTCAGAAGTCAATAATTTTGTTGACAGATGTAGAATTTGCTAGCAATCAAAGGGCAGGAAGCAAAATGCGAGATTCTATCAATTGTTACCCATACTTGAGAGGTCGTGGGATGAAATCAGCATGGATTTTGTATTGGGATTGCCTAGGACACAAAGAGGACATGATTCGATCTTTGTGGTGGTTGACAGGTTTTCCAAAATGGCACATTTTATCCCATGCCAGAAGTCCAGCGATGCGACTCACATTGTAAATTTGTTTTTCAAGGAGATCATTAGACTTCATGGTTTACCTAGAAGTATAGTTTCAGACAGGGATACAAAATTCATTGGACATTTCTGGAGGACACTCTGGAAGAAGATGGGAACTAAATTGATCTTTAGTTCTTCCTATCATCCTTAAACGGATGGGAAAACAGAGGTGGTAAATAGAATTCTGGGAGACTTACTCAGAATCTTGGTGACAGAGCACCATAGTAGTTGGGACAATGTGTTTCCACATGCAGAGTTTGCGTACAATTACTCAGTGAACAGAAGCACAGGAAAAATTCCATTTGAGATTGTATATGGTAGACAGCCAAGAGGAGTATCTAAACTGAGGGACTCAGAGTAGATAATGACTAAGAGTGCAAGCACTGAAGAATTCGCAGAGGCGATGGAAGAACTTCATAGCAGGGTGAAGGAGCGATTGCTGGAATCAAACCAGGAATATAAGCGCAGAGAAGATCAACATCAGAGACAACTTCAGTTCGAAGTTGGTGATCTAGTTCTGGCACATATGAGGAAGCAAAGGTTCCCGAGAGGAACATATAACAAGCTGAAAATGAAGAAAATTGGGCCATGTAGAATCCTAAATAAATTGGGAGAAAACGCTTATGAAATTGAGTTGCCAGGTGAGATTGGAATATCTACGACATTCAATGTCTCAGAATTATATCCATATACGGCTGAGGAAGCAGGAGCTTGAAGTGATGAACAACCAGAAATCCAGTGGCAGAAGAAGATGTCGATTGTAGAGAAGCCACAGATGGAGCATATACTTGATAAGAGGGTGAGCAAAAAGACTAGGCGAAAGCAATACTTCGAGTATCTGGTTAAATGGAAGAACCACCCAGTGGAAGATGCCAGCTAGGAGACTAAAGAAATGATTCAAAATCATGGATAGACCGTGAAGGAGCTCATGGACAGGAGCACATGAAAGTTTTCAAGCCGAGGAGTATGATGCAGGAGCATCGCCAACTCATCAAGCGAGCCAGCACATCAAGCGGTGATCAGTTGGATAAACAAACCCAAATTTTTGAAGCGCTTTGGGACTATAGCGCAAGTCTTTAATGAACCATTTATGAAGGCGCATTTGTATATTGTATTGGACCTTGATCCTTTAATCTCTCTTCCTTTGGTAGATAGGAGGCCTTTAATAGATTTAATGCTAGTAGATAGGATTTTTAAGTCTAGATTTGATAGTTTAGAGTCCGAGAGGGAAAACGGATATAGACACCCTCATTTTACCATTGTAACAAGAGGATAGTGAGTAGAAGTGGAAGAATTCAGGAGAAGAGAAGAGCAAGCAGAGAATATTGTATGAAGAACACCCATGTACAAGCATTTGATTTAATAGAAGGAAGCTTTGATTCAAGCACATGGTTTGCGTTGTTTTCTCTGTGTATTGAAGCTATGCTCATGAATGTTTGCTTTCTTGTTATGAATTTTCTTTGTATATGTTGTGCATGTGATTTCATGTTTCAAACTGAATTCTGAAAGGGAGAGAGAGTGAGGTTCAATTGTTTCTCTATCTCAGCCAGGAGATTCCTGCAAGGTGTGTAATTGAATTCATCCGCAAGAAGTGCGTTGATGAAGGCTCATTAGTCTAACTCTTGTTCTCATTCACCCAGAAGTGGAAGTGGATTATTGAAGTCGTGCAAGGAGTGCACAAGATGAAGAAGAAGTCTCAGTTGTAAATCTAAGAAGAAAGGAGATCAAAGACTGATGCTGCAGGAGTGCGCAGAGTCGGAGGGATTAAACACTTGGGAAGTGTTGGATGTTTTCCGCAAGGAGTGCGTGCAAGAACCTCAGAAAGAATCAGAGTGGAAAAGCTCAGGAGGAGAAAGGCCTTCGAAATGATCGAAGACTGCACAGGAGATTTCCGTGCCAAGAAGTCCTTAAGAAGGGAGGAAAGGAATCGACGATCAGGATTCATAGAGGAGTTGGATGAATTACCATCAACCGTTAGATCTCGAGAAGTTGCACCAGGGTTAAGGCCTAGTGTGCAGAGGAAGAGTCCCGGAGAAGCCATCGGGATATCAGAGTCATCGGGGTTTTGATGAGGCAGAGAATCGAGACCTTGTGGTTCTCGAAATCCCAAGAAAGGATCCTAGACATTGATCTCGGCAGGACACACGTCAATCTTCTGAGGAGACATCGGGATATTAGAGGCATCGAGGTTTTTCAAGTCGAGAGAACTGAGACCTTTTGAGTCTTGAAACTCCGATGGAGAATCTCATCTGTTGATCTTGACAGGACACGCATCAGACATCAGGAGAAGATTCGGGGTTCAGTTCATCGGAGAATCGAGGTTTTCAAAGACATAGAACTCGTGCACGTTGGAATCGCGATCTGCGATTTCCCAACATGATCAACACCATCCATTGGCAGGGACACGTGGCGAGAGATCCCGCAAAGTCAGGGATCGGGGAATTGGAAGTCCCGTGCACATGACAACGGGAATCGCGATATTCCGATACGCGATTTCTTGAGGGGTTAAGGACCGTGGTGGAGGACAGGTGGCAAAGGGTCAACCCTCGCAGAAGTCAATGCCAAGTGGCATCAGGGATCGAAGAATTGGAGATTCTGAGAGTGTAAGTTCTACACACTCCAATTCTGCGAGTTCCAAAAACTCTGATAGGACAAAGGACCGTGGTCTCGTGGATTGATAGGTCGCATGAGAAAGGAGTTAGTTGGAGGGAGATAAGGAGTGGAGAGAGGTACCATCGGGGATCGGGCATCGGGGATCCGTGAGGGCATTGGATTACAACAACGCAAGTGTCGATTTCTCGACGGTATAATTCTTGACAAGAGCAAGGGACACGTGGGTGAACTTTCATCAGGTTTCGGGGATTTGTGAGACCCGAACCTGTGAGTTCAAGACTCGCGATTACGCAAAGTCCAATTTCCCGATAAGACAAGGGGGACCATAAGGAGAGTCCTGTGGGTGCAGAAAACTCCCGATAAGGGGTTTTGAAGAGCATTTTAGTTCTTCGGGCTATTCAAGGAGGAGGTCCTGTGGAAGCGGACGTGCCCTGGGTGGTGTGTTTGCATCATCCATCAACACTCATTGCTGACATGAACTCACTTATGAGCTCTCAAAACTTTCAGATAGTCTCATATCCTTCTCCCTGCCCACTTGGAATATTGGGATTTTTTTGTTGCCCACTTGGCAATCTATGAGATCCTCCAGCGATCTCATCTCATTCTCAATGTCACTGAGATTTCTCTCAGTCTCTGGTTCACATGTGTGAACCACTTCTTCTCTATCACCGAGGATTCTAATATGCCTCAACCATTCCTTCAGCAGTCTCCTCTACCTTCGGGCCAATAAATATTGAACTAGCCACTTTACCCTTCTCTTTATGGGCCATTCATATACCCAATGTGGCTTTGCATCCTGCTGCATCTATAGTGAAATATCTTCCACTCTCGCCCTTATCTTAGGGAGCTCTTCATCCATCTCATCTTTTCTCTATTTCTGGTGGTTCTTCTTTCCACCGTGTCCATGGCCTTCAGTATCCATCTTCCTATTCATGTCTTCCCTCCTAACAAACTTCTTGTTGTCACTCTGCAACCATGAGTGCTTCCAGCCTTTCCTACAGTCCTCTTGAATGTCTATTGACTATTGCACACTGTTATCACTGAAATTTCGTCCGCACAGGGAAACAAGAACTCTGCATCGTCAACACAGAAAAACAGTCATTCATGGCACAAGGTTAATTCCACAGCACAACAAAAGGGTCAAAACTATACAAAATGGCCAAAAAATTACAAGGCGCTTTACACCCACTGGGCACGCGCGCGCGCGTAACATCTTCGTACCGGGAGCGCATATGCGCGGCTGTGGGGTGAATAACCCGCGCGTCTGCCAAACGGTGCATTTATGAAACTGGTCGGCCTCCCAACCACTAATGGATCGGCTCCCAAGTCGATTTGACACCAAATCCGAGCTCAATCTGCGTGGGGAGGCTGGTCAAAGACCTAATTGTGCCCTAAAGAGCCCCTTTT
>ML781739.1:952047-1025648 GCA_009831015.1 Picea engelmannii
GCTTATATATTGGTGATATTGGTCCATTTTCATTTGTTTCTATTTTTGTTCCTATGCTCATAGTTTTATTTAGTTTTTGTTTAATTCTTGTTAATAGCTTTGTTGTTTTCTTTCTAACCTTTTACCTTACAGCTGTCATGCCTGGAAGAGCCCAACTGGGCATGTAAGCACTCACTTTTTTCTCACACAGTGGCGAAAAGATTGCAAACACACACCTTGCAACAATCATCACAGAGCTTCAACACTCTGTCTTAATTTTCCTCTAATTCCCTTTGCCTGTAATATACAGACAAAATCAAGCTTTGATACAACTTTGACGCAAACCCCCGATCCTCAAGCCGAAATCTGCACAGGATCGATCTCCACAACTATGCTAAGTTGGAACAGATCAGTGGGTTTGTGTTGTAACCCAAACAATCCACAGGTCCTTCGGAAACCCCACCTATGTGAACAAGCACAAGGTGTGAGCTTCACCTCCTCCAAGGGACCACATCGCTATCACCTCGAGCCGAGACAAATAGGCACCTTTCACATTTCTTGACTTTGGGGTTTTCAATGCAAAGTGCCTCGGCTCCTTGTCCTTAGAATTTCTGAAATATCGAACCTCAAAAGGGTCTAACGGCTCCTTGGCTCCTCCCTTAAACCTTCTCCATGTGACATGGTGCTATTCCTCTGAATGATTTTGGGGTTCACGATATCATGAGTCAGGACTCCCTGTCTGACGACTCCTTCACTCTTGAACTCCCATTTGTCAAAATGCTGAAAAGGTCTTAATGACTCTAGCTCCTCCCTTAGCCTTCATCCACATGACCACCACTCTTTGACGATGCGCTTAATGTTAAATCGCTATCGGCTTTTTCAATTTGAGGAATTGCAATGCAAGCGTTCCTCCTTTCCCTTTTGAATTCTCTGTCCATGAAATGTCGAAATCTCTTTGCTAAGAGATCAATGGCCAAGGTCCTTCTGGAACTAATTACCATGATCTAACTGGATCAACGACTGAAAATATTTTGGGCCTTTTCCTGAAACCTTGACTGCTTGCCACATCTCCTCCTGTGGAAAGTCACGATGTTTTCAGGATTTTGTCGAGTCCTCTCCTTTTATTCTACGAGGTTTAAACCTCATTCTCCTCTTTTCAGATCTGATGGCTATCGGTCCTTTACATGATATATGATAATCATGATCTGATCTTGTGTGGACTTCCTAGGGACTAAATCCCATGCATGTATCCTTGATCCAACGACTCTTGGGCCACTACACTCTGAATCCAATGGCTGGCGCAATTTCATGATTTCGGCGATTACAAGTATGGGGTGTGGCCTCCTATGCTCCTCCAAACCCCTGATTCCTGAATGTGTGGATATCCAAAATTTTAAATCCCCTACGCCTTCGCCTGATCCAACGATTGTCAGGTATTGGCGTTAGATATGACGGTTCAGATCTATCCTCCTTGTGCTCTCTCCTCCTGTGTGCCTAGATGTAGATTCAATGGTCCATATATTTCCTCCCAATGTCGATCCAATGACAGTTGTGCAGCTCCTCCTGAGCTTGTGCCTCTTCCCTTCCCTTGGAAGAAATTCGATGCTCGAAGGTCTCGGCCTTCGATGCTTCCCTTTCAAGCCTGGTTCCATTGGGTCTTATCTGTGTTATAGAAATGCTTTCCCTCCTAAGCTTAGTCATCTTAGAAACCTCAAAAGGTTTCTTAACCTTCTGCTCCTTTCTTCTGTTTCTCTATGCACAAAGGCATTGTTCCTCCTGAGCTTCGGGAATTAGAATAACTCCACCCTCGCACACTCCTTGTGCTGCTAACATTTCCTCATTCTCAGATCCAAATTATTTCTTAAAAATAAGTGTTTTATGCCCTCTTGGCACTCCTTTTCTCAATGCACACCTTGTAGAGCCCATAGAGTGTTCAGTAACTCTGGTTGTCTTTGAACTCGACACTTCTCTTTTCTCAGAGCTCGAAAGAGAGTTCTTCTCGCTGCATTCTATACACTCACCCAATGCCCTCTTGGCAGAGTTCTACAGAACCTACAGTAGTTATGTCTTCCCTGAAATGGAAACAAAGTTCCTCCTGTGCAATCCTTGCACTAACTCGATGCCCTCCTGGCAAGGCTCTATAGAACCTCAAACATTTTTTCTTTCCTCTCTATGCTCTCCTCTGCATAGTCTCTCCTTCATGATGTTCAACGATCATAGGGATTTTCCTTTGAGTCCAATATTTCCTCCGGTGCACCCTCCTGGCACGTCTCTACCTAAATTCCGTAGAATTCATAAGTGCACTCTATGCACTAGCTTACAAAACCCATAGTTTTCTGTCATGAAACCTCTTGCATGAAGCCACAAAAAACTAGACCTGGAATCAAAGAACCCAAAAGACAACCATTTCTGTATGTAACCTGCAAATGCATACAAACATACATCTACAACATATCATAAGCACATAAAGACATTCATTCAATTACCTAGAATAACATGCAAGAAAAACTGCTCTCTATTTGTATTAATAAAAATGCCTCTTTACAAATGTCCTCAAGCTCTGACTACAATAGAGTCATGGATTCTTCTCTTCTCCCTGTTTCTCTATTCTTCCCCTTCTTTTTCTTCCTCTTAAAAACAAAAAGAATATCTCTTTACAAAAGGAGGCACCTTGATCACTTCCCTCCATCCTCACCAACTCTCATTAATTACAATGAATTACATTGAACGAGCCATCTAATCTGAATTGGATCTATATCCCCATAAACTTGTCATCCATTAAGGCGACACTAACTACAACATGATTGAAGGAATGGATTCATCTCTACCAACCTTACAAACATTTAATACATTAAATTCAAATTTGAAATTTGAAAGTGAGAGGTTTGCGCCTCTCCTCTCCATTGAACGCGTGTTGGGTGTTCTGGTTGGCTGGCGCTTGATGACGTTGGAGCGATGCTACTGCATCAGATGGCCCCTTTACTCCGTATGTGATTTTGATTAGCAAGAAATCATTAGAATTCATTCATAAACAAAACATTGTTAATGATCCATAAAAAACATCATAATATACCTGATCATATGTCACGTATGCATGAATAAAATAAAGAAACAAATAAAATCCACTCCTTGACTTGATCTAGAGTAAAGGAGGTCCATCGATGTCATTAGCATCCTCAATATGTCAAGTGTCCTCCACACTGAGCGCAAAATCATCAATAACAACTGTCAATACATAGATATTAAATAACATAACATCATAATTCATTAACATCATCATAAGAATCATAAGAAAACAAACAACCATATACTAAAACCAAATCACTTGCATGCAAGTGTCCTCAAAGAATAAGTCAATAACATGTTCTCGCGAGAGCGGGATGTTACACTTTATTTGTGGATTTTAAGTGATTTACTTTGTTGTTGAGTGTTAAGGCTCTTACAAGGTTGTTGTGTAGCACTATGTGACGTAGAACCAACTCACTTACAAGTGTGTATTACTTGGATAAATGAGGCTCCACATTGAGATTAATTGAGCTTCCTTTGTAGAAATTTTGATAGACAGAATGTATTTCCTGCGATTCTCTTGATCTAACAATTTACGCCACTGTTAAATACATAATATTTTCTACTATTGTTCTTGTGGAAAATTAAACCACGATCACAACCACAATCACAAAGTGAAATATCAATAACGCATAACACAAAAGTTTTACCAGGAAAGTGTAAAGCTAAAAACACCACTATCATATATTATGTATATCATGAATCATGAAACAATCTCATACAAAACTCTAATCCAAGAGCTCTCAATAGAATAGAATCGTCTCACACTGTCATACACAAATCAACAAATACATGTGCCAATTTCCGTGTCTAGACAACTTGCCTCCTCTGCACAATCTCTGCAATTCGAATTCTCACAATAATCATTAACAAATTACCTAGTTTGCACATGCTCATAAGCATATCCACTGCATGTGTGATTAAATCACAACTGATAGCCAAAATGTCCCTTTCACCTGTTATCTCAATTGGGTCTCCACTGGATCTGACATGCATGTAGTTAACCATGGGGAATCTTCAGTTCCATGTGAGTTCACTGATTAACTGAACTCTCACTAGTGCATGTTTAGTTACAACTAGTACAACTGATATTAACTCACTTAACTACACTTATAATTCTATTACAAATCCAACTCACTCAATTATGAATGAGATAATAGATTAATATTTATTGTCTAATTTATTTAAGGGAAAAGTAAATTAGACACATGTTTCTTGTTGACTTTTCAACACTCCCTGTCAACAAGAAAGGGATTATCCTTCACCCCAATCTTGTCTCTACGATATTCGAATTTCCTCCTGGTGAGCACCTTCATCAGAATGTCTGCATCCTGATCTTTCATAGGAATGTATTGAAGCAACATGATCTTTTGCTGAACACAATCTATGAGATGATGATACCGAATATCTATATGCTTAGATTGGTCATGAAACATAGGATTAATTGAGAGCTTAATGCAACTCTGATTATCACAATAAATCACTGTCAGATCTAAATGAGAACCAAACAAACCAACCAAGATCTTCCTCATCGAGATAGCCTCACATGCATATTGACTCCCTGCCATGTATTCCACTTCCACTGAACTAGGTGCCATGGATCTCTGTTTCCTGCTGTACCAAGAAACAACTGTAGATCTGATACTAAAGATCCCTCCTGATGTGTTCTTTCTATCCATTGGGTTTCCTTCCCAATCTGCATCCATTAAGCCATGCAACTTCACCTCATCCATCTATCTGTACCATAATCCACACTCATATGTGCCCTTCATATATCTCAGGACATGCTTACCCACCTTCCAAAAGAGTTTGGTAGGCTTAACCATTGCTTGACTTAGCTAATTAACCACGTAGCAAATGTCCAGTTTTGTATTCACTAAACACATTAGTGAACCCACTAACTATCGATAGACAGTAGCATCCATTACTTCTCCAGAAGTAGCATCCTCTTTCCTCTACTTTCTTGGAAGAGGAGTATCCATGGGTTTTCATCCCTCCATGTGAAACTTATGCAGTATCTCCCTTGCATACTTTCCTTGAGACACAAAAAGTTCACCATCTCACTGCCATATTTCCAATCCAAGGAAATAATGAAGAAGGCCCAAATCCTTCATCTCAAACTCCTTTGCAAGGTCATCCTTGCATGAGTGTATCAACTTCTCATCACCAGTCAATATTAAATCATCAACATAAAGCACAATGATTAAAATCTTACCCTCCACCACAATTTGGTGTAGGTTTTCATATTCTTCACTTTTGGTGAAGCCCAATCCAGTGAAATAGTTGTCTATCTGAGTGTACCAAGCATGGGGTGCTTGCTTCATCCCATACAATGCTCTCTTGAGTCTGCACACATGGAACTCTCTGTCAAAGGTGTCAAAACATTATGGTTGTTCAATGTACACTTCTTCCTTAATGATCCCATTAAGGAATGTAGCTTTTACATCCATCTGATGAATGCACCGGACCACCTGCGCTGAGAGTGCAAGGATGGATATTATGGAAGAGTACCTTGTGATAGGTGCAAAGGTCTCATCATAATCTATCCCCTTGATCTGTGAGAAGCCTCGGGCCACAAACCTGGCCTTGTATTTATCCACACTCCCATCAACAACTTGCTTTACCCTATAGATCCATCTCGAACCTACCACTGATTTATCAATTGGTCTTGGGACAATTTCCCATGCACTGTTTTTGACAATGGAGTCATGCTCCTCTACCATAGCATCAACCCAAGTGGGGTAATGCACTGCTTCCTGAAAGGAAGATGGTTCAATCACAATAAATTTTCTCATGAGAGCCATGTATCCAACAAATCGATCAGGAGATTGTCTCTGTCTGCACTGTAAAATAGGGGTTCCTACATTCTATGCAACATCTAGTCTCAATCTATCAGCTTTCGTGGTTCGCTTTCTGCCATTTTTGATGGATGGCTCTGCTTGAGTGGTTTCCTCCACTCCATGAACCTCCTCATGTGGCTGGTCCACATCTTGAGACTCATCTTTGGGAGCCAGTAGTTCCTCTTCTGCATGGAAGTCTAGCTCCCTCTCAAGTGACAACCGCATGGCTTTCCCCTCATCAAATTTTATATCCCGTCGCATAACAGTCATCATATTGTTTAGAAAATACACATGATAATTATGGGGTGTATTTGTGTACCCCACAAATATCTGAACTTCAGCATTCAGTTCCTGCTTCTTCCTGGCATCCTTGGTCACATGCACATAAATAGATGAGCCAAAAAATTTAAAATGAGAAACATTAGGTTTCTTACCAGTAAAATCTTCTTCAAGTGTACTCATTCCAGGTACTCTATGAGGACAACGGTTCTGCACATAAACCATAGTATTGCATGCTTCTACCCACAAATGCATTGGTAGGCCCTGATCATGCAACATCTCTCCTGTTGCACCCACGATCATTCTGTTCTTTCTCTCCGCAACCCCATTTTGTTGTGGGTTATGAGGTGCTATGAGTTCTCTTCAAATTCCTTCTTTGCTAGAGAAGTCTGTGAATTTGTTAGAGATGTATTCTCCACCATTATCTCTCCTTAGATCCTTCACTTGCTTCCCTAACTCTTTCTCCACCAATGCTTTAAACTCACAGAACTTTGAGAATGTTTGATCCTTCTTCTACATGAAGAATATCCAGCATTTACGAGAAAATTCATCTACATAATACCTATGTTTTGCTATTGAAGAAATCGAGAATGGCCTACACACATCCATGTGAATTCTCTCCAGGATCACTAAAGCACGGTTCTACTTTTCATGAAAGGTGGAATTTACATACTTCCCCAGGTTTCACCCCTTACACTGATCTAACTAAGCAAGTGTTCCCATTGGAAGTCCAGTAGATATTTGCTACATGATCTTCAAGGCTCCATGATGAAGATGGCCCAATCTCCTGTGCCATAATTCACCCTCATCTTGGCTCACCACTTTTTCTACCTTGCCTATCATGGCATTGTAGCCATATACCTCCAACATGTAGAGATTCTTAACTTGAATCCCTATCTTCTTGACTTGACCCATTGCTTTATGTCGCAGGTAGGCTTTACCATTGCTAAAAAAAACATCATAGCCTATGTCCTCCAACATTGCGACTAAGACAAGGTTTTTTTTTAGACCTGGAACATGCATAACATTTTTCCATTGAAATGGTTTACCTGACTCCCTTTGAAAGGTAATGGTACCAATACCAGTTTCATTTTATCGTCCCTCATCGCCAATCTCTATATGCATTCTGAGATCTTTCTCCTCCAAGTCAATGAAAGACTCTTTATCTCCTATCATGTGGAAGGAAGCGCCACTATCCAAATACCACATCGATCCTGATGAACTTGAAGCCATGCATGAAATCAAAGTGAAATCAAGCTCAAATTGTGAGATAAGAGCCTCACCAGTTGCATATCCAACAACTTTCTTGTTCTTCTTCTTCTGTGGATAGTTAGTATCGAGATGCCCATGTTCGTGATAGTGAAAACACTTCACTTTGGACAAATCCAGCTTCTTGGCTTTAGACTTCGATTTTGGAAGGAATTTCTTCCCTTTCTCTTTCCTTGCCTTGGAATTCAAAGAACAATCCTCTTCATCACCACACTTTGATGAAGATCCATCTCTGGTGTTCTGCCTGAACTCCTCTCGCACTATATCTGACCATAGTTGTTCCCAATCCGGCAATTTTTTCCTTCCATTGATAGAGTCTTGATAACTGTGCCAAATCGTAGGAAGCCCTAGGAGTGCCAAGCTCACCAAATCATCAACAACGACTGTTATTCCCACACTTCCAAGCTCATCCTGACATTGGGCAAACTTCGTGAGATATTTTGGAATGGTGTCACCTTTCTCCATATTGATCTTCCTGAGTTTATCTTTGAGCGCCAATTTCCTATGGTCGCTACTGTTTTGGAACAGATCTGTCAAACCCTTGCACATTTCATATGGTGTGGTTTTCCCATGGAGACTTTAGACAATGTGGTCTCGTACTCCCTCCAACAGAATCCTCCTAACCTTCGCTACTTTATTTTTCCATGCATCAAGATTTGCAGTGTCTATCGCATCAGGCTTAGCAACATCGTTGTTAATGTAACCCTTCAAGCCATTGTCTTTGAGTACTACTTCCATCCTGTCCTTCCAAGCAATGTAGTTAGAGATTCCCTCAAGTGCATAGTCCAACCTTAATCCATTGAAAGACATTTCTATCTTGAATTAGTTGTCGCACCAAGAAAGTATTACAAATTTGAATGTTATCCAACCACCAAAACTCAACCCTGAAATACCTCTTCCCTGGGAGGTTTGCACCCCTCCTGAGAGTAGCCTGAGGGAAGTTTGCACCCTGCCTGTGTGTAGCCTGCGAACTTGCCTGGGAAGTTCACACCCTGCCTTTGCCTAGGGTGTGAGAATTACTGTTCCTAAAATTGAGCATAGTCTTCAGTACTCAGGTTCGCACCCTGCTAGAGATGGGACCTGCAAGAAAATGATTTTGTTCCCACCTCACTTCCGTAGCTCTGTGGCCTCTGTGGCTTTGATAACATATAGAAATTTTGATACACTTAATGTATTTCTTGCGATTCTCATGATCTAACAATTTACACCTCAATTATATACATAATCGCTTATACTATTATTCTTGCAGAAAATTAAACCATGATCACAACCACAATCACAAAGTGAAATATCAATAACACATAACACATAAGTTCTACCAGGAAAGCGTAAAGCTAAAAACCCCACTATCATATATTATGTATATCATGAATCATGAAACAATCTCATACAAAACTCTAATCAAAGAGCTCTCAGTACAATACAATTGTCTCACACTGTCATACACAAGTCAACAAATACATGTGCCAATTTTTGTGTCCAGACAGCTTGCCTCCTCTGCACAATCTCTGCAATTCGAATTCTCACATAGATCATTAAAAAATCTCCTAGTTTTCATATGCTCATAAGCATATCCACTGCATGTGTGATTAAATCACAACTGATAGCCAAATTGTCCCTTTCACCTGTTATCTCAACTGGGTCTCCACTGGATCTGACATGCATGTAGTTAACTGTGGTGAATCTTCAGTTGCATGTGAGTTCATTGATTAACTGAACTCTCACTAGTGCATGTTTAGTTACAACTAGTACAACTGATATTAACTCACTTAACTACACTTATAATTCTGTTATAAATCCAACTCACTCAGTTATGAATGAGATAATAGATTAATATTTATTGTCTAATTTATTTAAGGGAAAAGTAAATTAGACACATGTTTCTTGTTTACTTTTCAACATCCTTCACATATACATAGTGGTTGTGAATGCATTCAAACTTAAATAACTATTGACAAAAACATTCCACCAACATAGGTCCAACATAGATCCATGTTAACTTTGTATCTCTCATGCCTAGAGAGGGATCAAATCCCTAGAGGTTGCAAACCTTTCCTCATTTTTTTAAAAACATTTCACCTCTAGAGACTTGATCCATCTAGATGCATGATATAAGAAATTACACATCACTTTCATACTAGGAAATAGACCATTGAAATGTTTTAATTATAATAAATTGTCTATTTTCAATAGCATTAGAGAGAGAGATATGGGATTCAAATATTTTACTTAATGTGGACATTGAAATATTTTATTTATGAACCAGACTAAAATAATTGTTATTAATATATTTTTCAATGTCATTTGCCAACTGCATATTTTTTTTTGTTAGCTAAATATTCCTGACCCATGGGACTGGCCTGTGGATTAGATGCCATGACCAAGGGGCATATAAACCATCAAAATCATGGTTGGATTTGAGGTGTCCCCAAAGTTTCGGAATGGTGACTTCACTTAGGAAGTTCCTTAACAATGCACTCCCTCACCAACTTCTCTACACCATGAGGACTTGTCAAGTACATATTAAGTGTTGAAGGACATTGGAATATTTTATTTGTGGCCAACATTGAAATATTTTTTCCTTATTAATATTTTTTGAGATGCGAAGTGTCAAGTCCATGTTAAGCATGGAAGAAATTACACATCTCCATTATAACGTTCTATAACTACAACTTACTACAAAGTTAATCTATTACAATTTATTGAATACAAAGTTTGTATATAGCAAAGATGAGTAGGGACTACATTTATTTAATACTCTCCAAAGAATGCTTCAAATGAATGACACAAGAATTGAACGTGGCATTAATTTTTTTTTATGATGCATTCATCTACAAACAAAACAATAAAAAGTTCTAGCAAAAGGATCTTATCACATGGGTAGATAATCCATAGATGTGCATACGATTTGGATGGAAAACTATATTTTTAGAGGTAGAATACATACTCTAGCATTATAAGATGGAAAAAATGTAGAGCAAATTTGGATAAAAAACTATATTTTTAGTGGTAGCATATAACCTCTAGGATTATGAAAAAAAGAGGTTTTACCACTCAAATGAATTCTAGTATGTGCATAGATGGACACCATTTAGAAAAACCATCGAACCTTCTACCCATTTTATAGGTTATACTTTCTCAAAATGAAGAAATTTTATCAACGTGAGTAAGAGTAATACTAATAAAATGATGTAAAAAAACGTGATTAAATTGTTTAGATTACTCTGATACATATAATTCATCATCTCAGACAAAGGAAAACAAGTTTAAGATTCAAACAAATTTGAGATTCAAAGTGGAAAGTAACATGTAAATGAGCATGCTTTCTATAACCTTTCTTTTTCTACAAATTTTAGAAGCAAGGATTGATGGGTAGTTTTAGATCATATTCAAATCAAGGCTGATATATTGTAACATCCCTCTCTTACACGCACTGAGTGAACTTATGCTTTGAGGAAAATTGTGTGAAAGTGATCTGGGTTATTATACTATTGGTAGTTCTGATTATGATTATGGGATATTATCGATTCAATCATATTTTATTTTGTTGTATTTACATAGACAGGTGCTATTGATTGGGTTCTCCTGACTGTGCAGGACTTATGAAATTAAGGATGCAAAGGCATCGATTAAACCCTTTGGAATCCGGATCGAGTCAGGGAGTGGACTGTTGGATTTGAATGTTGTTGATGTGACATTTGTACATATGATTTGATGTTATGATGATTGATTATTATTCCTAACATGATTCGTTGATGGATGCAGGATGATGATATCTTTCCGACTAGAATCACATATGGAATAAAGGGGTCATGCACGACAACCATAGACATTGAGGGAGATGTGTGGAGGCAACCCTACCACATCCTTCTAGCACTCCCTCTGTGGCTTGAAATGTAGGTTAAGGATTACCTAGTTCGAGAAGAACCACGAGGTCGTGAGGGAAGAATGTGACAGTCGCTCATGATGATTCTAAGGGGAATGAAATAAGGAAGGGTACTTATTCCTTAGATTCCCTTAGTCTCCCACAAGATCACCTGATAGTGTATTGACTACAGGGGTTTAACGTCCACAAAATGCATTCAAGAGGCAAGTGGCACCCTTGGAGCACATAGTGCATATTGAAGGTCACGTTGCGCAAAGATAACAGAACGAGGCAAGTGGCACCCATGGAACACGTAGTGAATCTTAAAGGGAAGGTCACACAAGGAAACAAAAATAGGTGAGTGGCACCCTTGGAGAACGTAGTGCATCCTGAAGGGTATGTCAAGATTTTAACTGGTAAGTGAATAAGCCTAGTCAGCCTTAAAATTAATGACGTGTCAAGTAAAGTTTAAAAACAATTATTTTCCCTTAGGTCTAAGTAGAACATGTGGTCAAAAGATAAAAATAAAAATAAACATGTAACGAAAAGGGGCTTAAGAAATTCAAGGTTATTTATTAAAGTCAAAATTATAATGGAGGATTACTTTTTAGTTAAAAACAAAAGAGGGTAAATGGTTGTTTTTATATACATTTTCTAAATTAATTTTTAGTTAAAAAGAAAAGAGGGTAAATGGTTGTTTTTATCTACACTTGCTAAATTAATTTTTAGTTAAATAGGAAAAATGGGGAAACTTTAAAGCAATAGGAAACTTAAGGAAAAAAGGAAACTTAAAGAGAAGGGGAAATGTAAAGAAAAAGATGAATGTCAAACTTATTAAGGAATATTACCTTTGGAACTTTCTAATTATGAACTCAACTAGTAATTAAGTAAGTCATAAGTCATTTAAGAAGTGTAAGAGAATTTTGGGGACACCGAGGATCATTTTTAGGAATGCTATTAGGTGAATGAGGGAAATATGAAGTTTTATTTAATTAATAAAATCAATTTTATGGTGCAACTAAGGGATCGGGCGACATGTGTACATGGGATGTTTTTCAAAATTAATTAAATGAAAAAGGAATTTAAAGAGAATTTGGGAAACTAATTATTGAAAAAATTTATAAAAGGGATGGAGGAGGAGGAGTATGGATCTCATATTTTTGCATAACGTTACACTACTGAAATTTTATCTTGACTGGACTTTCCCTTATGGGAGTTGGGATACCCATTTGGGGTAATGAGTGATAGCTTGACCTTGCGAGGCGATCTGAGTGCTAGCATTCTCTAGTATTGGGTGCATGGACCCTTTACACCTTGGGGGGCTTA
This sequence comes from Picea engelmannii, assembly GCA_009831015.1. Classification (NCBI taxonomy): domain Eukaryota; kingdom Viridiplantae; phylum Streptophyta; class Pinopsida; order Pinales; family Pinaceae; genus Picea; species Picea engelmannii. The sequence continues at coordinate 964,672 of ML781739.1, forward strand.
AGGGGAGGAAGATTACCCCTAGCGTTGACTGGGAGGTACTGGTGAGGTCACATCAGTTGGAAAGAAAGAGATGGACAGTGCACACATGCGATAACGAATTCAGAGCTTTCACATTTGGATATTGTATGTATGTGTATATTTGTATTGAATGGTAGTTTAAATATTGTCCCTACGCCTTTGGTAATATACTTCTATTATGTTAAAGTTTATGTTCAATCAACGTAAGACAATCCATGGATTTCATTTTATCTTTCCACAAATTTTCTTGATGAGCCCAACATTTTTCTGATCAGAGAACTTAGATTCATCCCAACCTTATGCTCGTTGCTTTTTTTGGAATTGATATCCCATGGCGAACCCAAACTCTGATTTCAATGACTTCTCTATGTTTGTTTTTATTGATTTATTATGAAGAAAATTTGTGTTTTTATCTTCTGTCCCTTATCCCTTAAGTTATTAATCCATGCATGAGTAGTCGGCCAAGAGATGAATCGATGGTATTCACTCTGGTGTTTAAAGACTTATAGATTCAAATTCGCTTCTTTCCTGAGCATGGATAATAAGTGAAGGATAAATATCTCCCAATTATCTAACCCTTACTTATCTTTTCATTTTTCTTTTATGATTAATCTCTAATCCTTGCACCCTCCTCGTGAATGAGTATCTTTGTGTTTGATTGATTCATTGTTGAATGATTAGTCTTTGCGCCTTGTTGTGAAGGAGTACCTCTCTGTTTTGATTACCTTTGTGTTTCCTTGAAATATTGTCTCTACATCTCTTTTGAATGATTACCTCTACATTTCCTTGACTGGTCAACTCTGCGTTTATTTGGAATGTTTAAACTCTACGTTTGAGTGATTAATATTTGAAGGATTAATCTCTAAAGAATTTTTTTTTCCAAAATCATTTTTCCCAAATTGTTTTTACCCAAATTCATTTTACCCAGAATCGTTTTTTTTTAAGAATTATTGCATGTGTTCGAATCCCATTTTTGAACTTGAATCATTTTTACCCAAAATTGTTTTTGAAGGATTATTGCATGTGCTTGAATCCCATTCTTGATCTCGAATCATTTTTACCCAGAATCATTTTTATCAAGGATTATTGCATGTGTTAGAATCGCTTTCTTAAGTTTGAATTGTTTTCACCCAAATTTTACATAGTGATTTTTCATTGGAAGGACAATGGATATGGATAGTGATTCACTATTTGTTGATAGTAAATATAGTTTGAATTTTTTTTATATATATCTACGAATATATACATATACCTGTGTTTCTTTTAGGATAAACACAATGAATTTATCATTCTCTAAACACAACGTAATGATAGACAATGATTTATCTTTGACAACGATTTTGTTTTGGACAATTTTTCTTAGCGTTGGACAACGAACTCACCTAGAGTTTACCCAATCCTCTCACCCAGTTTTTATCCAACACTCTAGTTATGGATCTCATGGTTCCTTAGTTATGGATCTAGATTTTTATTTACACAATGATATATTTACATTGTGGTTGACATCGATGAATAAAAAATTCAGTAACCTTTATTAGACAACGATATATCCATTAAATTTATCATGAAAATGATACATTTTCTAATTCCTTGCTAATTTCCTTTTCTAATTGTTGATCCTTTTATTTAGACAACAATTATGAATGACAACGATTATTTATATGACAATGATTATATAGACAACAGTATATATTACAACGTTTATCTATATGACAATGGTTATGTGTATGAAATTGATTATATAGTTAGTGGTTATATATGACAATGATTATATATGACAGTGGTTATATAGATAGCCATTTATATGCAGGCAACAATTGTATGCAGATTGCATTTGACCTAGATAGCAATTTTATTTTATAGATTATATAGATAATGATTTTATTATACATATTATTTAGATAGCGATTTTATTATATAGATATTATCTGTGTTCCATAAATAGCGATTTTATTATATAGATATTATCTATGTTCCATAGATAGCGATTTTATTATATTTGTTTCAGCTTTTAAAAAAACAACGATTATATTGTTTAAAGGACAGTGATATATTTTCTTTAGTTTAAAAGATAGTGAATTTAGTTTAAAAGACATGCTTTATATTGTGTGAAGAGACATGTTTCATATTGTTTCAGTTTAAAATATATTGAATTCAACCTTAGGAAAATAATTATATGATATTTGGAATTGGAAAATAGTTACAATGAACTATTTATCTTGATAATAATTATTTTTAATATGTACACATTGTTGTAGTTAAGTGTCTCCATGGAATAACTAGTACATATAAGAGAATACACTTCTTACTACACGAACATGGTGTAATTCATCATGACATTCCTCATTACACTAGTATTAATATTGATTAGGTTAAGTGCATATATTAACTCACGTTTCAATGCAAAAAAAAGTAGTTATTCCATAAATCTTAAGAAACATCAGTTTAAGGAATGTATAACTTATGTGGATTCATCAAATTAATGTGAGGTATGATTGGATAAATATTAGATTCCTTTGTTCCATTAACGATGTTGATGTAGGATTTCTTGGAATTAAAGGTGATGTATGATCTTTAACGTAGTCGGATTTCCCTTGCATCTTGTTGACTTGTCGATTTGGTGCTTGGGAATAGTCTTCATGTTTGAGAGTTAATTCGGTCTCCTAGCACGTTGGATATTTCTTGGGATATTGGTCTAGATATGTGATGTTGATCCTTGGTGAATGTCACACCTATCACCTTGGGATGACATGACTCATGATTAGGGGATCATTATGTGCCTTGATGGATCAATGTGAATGATAACCTGGCCGAAGTCTTGTGCTTCCCGATGTGGTTGTATCGTTAGTTGTATAGGACGTTGGCACTTGGTTTTGTAATGCCCTAATTCATTGGGTTTTGCACACCGTAGAGGTTTTCTATAAGTTATTGGTTGTCGAAGCCACTGTGTCGGGTTGTTGATGTTTTCATGTAGCTTGTAGGCGTTGTCTTGCTTGTGTCGGGTGGGTAGTCGTTTTTTTTTTGTCTATTGATTATTGCATGTTTCGTCCTGTTGCATGATGTTCTAGTGTGATGATTCGTTGTTGTATGTTTCCTAATATGTGTGTGTTGTGTTCATCGCTAAGTTATGTTGTTAAAATTTTGGTGTTGATTACCTTCCTGCTTTAAACATAACAAAAAATTAAAAAAATTGCATTACTTTGCATCGCATGTAGTCGTAACGATTGGGGTCATTACATATGGTGTGAGAGCGGGTTCAACCCGTGACTTGGGATCACTATGACTTCCATTGATTTGATATTTCATTATGAGTTTGCTAATTAATTTGAATCGTATTTGTGTAGTTGATGATGGTTAGAGGACGCCGTGGAGGGAGATGGCGTGGTGTTAGGGGAGGCGACATGATGCCCCCAGTAGCATCCACACCTGAGGGGTGTAACCCCAAGGGAGACGAATAGGTTTTTGGGTAGGAAAAAATACTGGTGGTTGATGTGGTTAGGTTGATGAGGTCCTTTCAGCAAATGTCTCAGGCACAGATCAGTCATTTAGATAGAGATGAGGTCAGGGCACCGACACCCCCTGAGGGTCCACCACACTCTCCGGTTGGTAGTAGTAGCATTCAACCTGAACTCGAGAAGGTCAAATTTCTCAAGTTCTTTTTTTCCCCGGACGGTGTAGCCACAGAGGCATGGTTGGAGAATATGGCGATGTGCTTTTCACATTGAGACTATACCTCCAACATGAAGGTCTGCATGGTAGTATTTCAACTGAAGGGGAGCACTCTTCTATGGTGGATGATGCTCTTGTCACAATTGAACATGGTCATTGAAGACGTGTCATGGGAAATGTTCAAGGAATGGTTTCGAGAGAGGTATCTATAGGAGGAATTCATTGAGCGTCACATCAACGAGTTCAACTTCTTGCGACAGGGTGGACATATGGTTCCCGTGTATGAGGCCTTTTTTATGGGGATGATTCGGTATGCTCTACACCTGAATACTGAGAAACTTAAGTTCAACAGGTTTTTGTTTGGCCTTAATGTTATCATTCATGCAAAGTTTAAGATTCTGATTCCTCAAACCTTGCATAATGTTGTTTAGAAGGCCTTCATAGCATAGGAGGATCTTATCAGTGGGGTTAGAGAAGGACTCCAACAAGACTAGTAGGGAATGGGTCATTTGGTACGCAACAACATCAGACGTCAGCTAGACATTCTCCAGGATATTATGATTTCTAGAGAGGATATAATTTCACTACATGTCGACGACCAATGCCTCAACAACAGACTCCTTACCAAGGAACATAAAACCAACAACAATGTCATCCGCGAAAGCAACAGTTTAATCCTGATCAGCCAAACAGACCAGTGTTCCAGGCAGTAGGCTCTCAGCTTCTAATTTGAGTACCAAGAGTACTAGACCAAATAAAGGGTGTTGGACATGTGGGGAGCCACATTACTAGTGTGAATGCCTAGTGGAGAGGACTAGAGCATATGGACCATATGGACCTGCTACTGTGGGATATTTGGGTAAGGCCCATTAGATCCATGCAATGATAAAAAGACTGCCAAGGAGAGCACTAGTCAACTGTGCTCGAGACATCAGGTATCATCGCTAACCAAAACCTTAGTGTTTTGATACATCCCAGTGATACCAAGAGTTTCATTTTTGGTGGAGCGCTAAAAATAATTAAGGTAAGGGCAGTCAAATAGGATGAGTTTAACTTTATACAAATGGCTTCACAAGCCAAACAAAAGGTTGGAGGGAAGGTTATGGCCAGTAGCCTTAAACTGGGAGAGTTTGTCACCAGGGCCAACTTGTACGTTAAGATCTTAGGATCTTATCACGTCGTGATCAATATTGACTGGTTAGAATCATATGAGGTGATACTAAACTGTATGAAAAAATAGTTGAGCATGGTCGATGATGAGGGACAGAGACACATGATTGTAGGTCAGAACCACAGAGTTTCCCTGAGGTTCATCTCTTCTTTGCAGCTACAAAAGTGCATGCACAAGGGATGTAAGATTTATTTGACCCTTGCGTTAAATGAGAAGGGAGTAGAAAAAGGTCTAGAACACCTTCCAGTTGTGAGAGATTTTGTGGAAGTCTTCCTTGAGAAGTTACCTGAGATTTTGCCAGAGAGGGAATTGGAATTTACCATAGACCTAAAACCGAGGATTGAATTGTTAGCAAGAAATCCTTATTAGATGTTGACCCCAGAGTTATAGGAGTTGAGAATGCAAGTGAAGGAGTTGTTGGACATAGGAATTATACATCCAACTGTGTCACCGTGGGGTGTGCCTTTTATTTTCATACAAAATAAGGATGGGTCATGGAGACTTTGCATTGACTATCATCAATTGAACAAGGAAACGATAAAGAATCAGTATCCATTGCCAAGGATTGATGATTTGTTTGATCATATGAAGGGTGTGATGGTGTTTTAAAAAATCAACTTGAGATCCATATATCACCGGTTATAGATTAAGGAGGATGACATCCCTAATACCATCTTTAAGACAAGGTTTGGACATTACAAGTTTACTATTTTTCCTTTTGGATTGACGAATGCCCCAGGGGTATTTATGAGTTTAATGCATGAGTTGTTTTGTGAATACTTTCATCCAAGTATTCATTGATGATATTTTGATTTACTCTTGGATGATGGAGGGACATGATGGAAATTGTCTAAATTCTCATTTTATCAATCGAATATTCACTACTTAGGGCATGTCATCTCCGACGAAGGTATCACTGTGGATCCAAAAAAGGTCGAGGCTATCATGGAATGGCCTATGTCGATGAATGTCTCAGAAGTGTGTAGCTTCATGGCTTTAGTGGGATACCATCGATGGTTCTTCAAGGTTTTTTTGAATATAGAAAATCTAATTACAGAATTGAAGAAGAAGAAGAAGAACTTTGTTTGGATCGAGAAATGCGCAGAAGCATTTCAGAGGCTCAAGGAGGCATTGAAAACAAAATTGATACTAAAGGTCCCTGACATGGATGAAAACTTATTGGTTTTCATTGATGCATCCAAATAAGGCTTAGGTGGAGTCTCGACACAAGATGATCGAGTGATCGCTTACATATTGAGAAAGTTGAGAAGGAATGAGGAGAACTATGTGACGCATAATTTGGAGTTATTATCCATTGTTTATGCCTTGAGAGTTTGGAGACACAACCTTATTGGATGAAAATTCGAACTAAAAATGGACCACTGTGGACTACAACACATCTTTATGTAAAGCGACTTGAACACACGACAACAACATTGCTCAGAATTTCTTAGCGAGTACGATTTTGAGATTACTTACATAAAGGGAACTGTGAACAAAGTGGCAGATGTGTTGAGTCAGAGACCATGCATCTTTTCAATGGTTCCTCTTCAGACAAATCTACATGAAAATATTCTAACCTTACAGCACGATGATGACTAGCACAAAGAGGTCAAGGATTTTATTGGACAAAACACAATGATGGTGCCAAAATTTGAAGGATTTACTATGGACAATGATGGATTATTGAGATTTAAAATTTGAATTTACGAACCTCCCAATGATGAGTTGAGGAGTTTGATCCTAAACAAGGCTCACAGAGTAGTGTACATGGTTCACCTGGGAGTCACGAAGATGAGGGAAGACCTTAAACCCTTATTCTTCTAGAAAGGAATGAAGGAAGACATAGTCAACTACGTGGAAAGATGTCTATAATGTTAGCAGGTGAAGGAGAGAAATAGACATCCGGTAGTATTACTAACACCACACGCAATTATGGAATTGAAATGGGAGGTCATTTCGATGGATTTCATTGTTGTATTGCCACTAGAAACAAGGAGACATGACTCGCTTTTTCTGATAGTTGACACTCTGATGAAGAGTTATCATTTTATTCCTATGCATATGATGTATCAGGCACTTGAAATCATGATGCAGGAGCATTGGTCCAATCCAGCTATGTGCCAACCAACACATCAAGCATGCATTCAATGGAAGGAGAGAGGCACAACCCTCTCGTTTTTCAAATTTGAAAATGTATTAAATGTTTGTAAGGTCGAAGAGACAAGCTGTGCCTTTGAGCATGTTGTAGTTAGTGTCTCCTTTAATGGCTGACATGTTGATGGGGATCTAGATCTGATTTGGATTAAATGGCCCATTCAATGTAATTCATTGTAATTAATGAGAGTTGGTGAGGATAGGAGAAGTTTCAAGGAGAAAGACACTCACTGATTTGCTGAAGACTTTGTTTGTTCAACAAGGAGTTCTTGAGTAGAAGGTTGCCAAGAGGGAATCAAATTCCCCTTTGAAAGGAGAGAAAAGGGTCGAATCCCTTAGAGGTTTGAGCAGGAAAATCTCAGGAAAGATAGCACAGTTGCGTGCATGGATCCTAGAAGGAGTGTGGAGGTCAAGAAACCTTTCAAGGTTTCACAAACTACAAAGCTCAGGAAGAGGAACACCTCTTAGAATATGGGTGGGAGACAAGGTTACAAGATTCATCGTAGAGACAAAGGCTAAGGCCTTTTGGGGAAAGAAATCTTCCAAGGAAATGGAAGAAGAGCACGTGCTCAGGAAGGAGCAACAATAGCTGTTGGATCGGTATTGAGAGGAGAGGATTTGGACCGTTGAATCTATGTCCAAGTAGCAGGAGGAGAGTGCGTAGGGAGATTAGATCTGGGCCATCATATCTGGAACCAAGGAATGATAGCCATCAAATATGGAGGAAGGCACATGGAGTTTAACCTCTGAGAGGTCGCGTAGGAGAGTAGATGAAATGGACGGTGGAGACACTTCGAGGGAGAACTGACGATTCACCGTGGGTTGTTGTATCTTGTAGAGTAGCGAGGGGATTAAGGTAGGGTATCTCCTGATACTCTAAAGCTCAGGACGGATAATGACCATCAGATATGGATCAACGATAGTCATTGATCTCATAGAATAAATCATGAATTTGGGTATCACAAGTAGGAAGGACAGAGGTCTTGTCACCTAGAACCCCGAGTTGCGAGATCATGATTTGACCTGAACTGTCGATCGAGGAGAAAGGATAGCTATGAGATTTAGCACCTCACTACCTCATGTATCGGGGTCTTGGAGGGTGAATGAGTTTCACTTTGATCTCTAAAGTCGTGAAACACCGAGCACCGAGGGTTCGTGCGAACATGGGTCACATCTGAGGTGGGGACTGCATGGTCGACAAGTGGCGTAATAACAAGCGCCCAGAGAAAAGTGTAAATGGGTGATAGGTGGTGGACACACGTCACCTTGGAAGGATTCAAACCATTGTTGACTTATCGCATCTCATGGATTTGCAAAAGACGAGTACGAGGGCTCAACACTCCAACTTGCGATGTTTCAAGTTGCGAGAGGTGATAGATTGAGGCCCTAGATGGTGGTCCCTTGTAGAGGCACTAACGAGGGAGGAGCCATACTCGTATCGCATCTCAAGTATCGAAGGTTTGGATAAAGATGAGTTGAGCTCATTGACTCACAAACTTGCGAGTTGTGAGAGGTGGTTGCGCTAAGGCTCAGTTATGGTCACATGGAGGTGTAAGGATTGCGCATGGTGTTAAGTTGCGCAGGGTGGGTTTTCATGAAGGACCTATGGATTGGATTTGTGGGATTCCAGCAAGAGCCTGAAAGAACTATTTCAATTCTATAGATTTGAAGAAGATCGATCCTATGCAGATCTCGGCCCGAGGGTCGGCAGTCTGCATCAGAGTGGTATTAGAGATGGTATTTTTGTTTGTAGACACCAGGCGAAGGAGACAACAGGTGAAGGAGGAGATAGAGTAATGATTCTCTTTTATGAGCACCTGGGGGAAGCTAGAGATGCACCAGTAGGAGAACTGGAAGAAGCAAATATGTCAAAAGGGGAAGTTGAGAAGAGTCTCAGTGATCAGACTGGAGAACTGAATTTTGCAACAGAGTGGCAAGCTAAAGACATAGAGGAAGAAGATGGAATGGGAGATTGAGATGATATACCCATTTGCAGAGAAGAAGTGCAACAAGGAAGACTGTAAAAGGATAGCCAGCAATGGGAACAACTGGACGAGGAGATTGAGGAAATTAGAAGGTTGATGATCAGATCAGCAGAAGCAATCAACAAAGGGAAGTTGAGCAGAGGAGAGCTTTCCATAACAGTAGGGAAACATATGCAGTAGCAACAATGAAGCATTGGAGAAGATGGACAAATCCAAAGAACTGTTTGGGATCTAGGTGGATTTCAACAATGATGCTGGGAATATCATGAGCAGGAGCTCATGAAATTTTCACAACAAAGGAGTATAATGTAGGAGCATCACTCCAATCCAGCTACGTGCCAAACAACACATCAAGTGCACATGCAATGGAAGGAGAGAGGCGCAACTGTATTGTTTTTCAAATTTGAAAATGTATTAAATGTTTGTAAGGCCGAAGAGCCAAGTCGTGCCTTTGAGCTTGTTGTAGTTAGTGTCACCTTTAATGGCTGACATGCTGATAGGGATCTAGTTCTGATTCGGATTAGATGGACCATTCAATGTAATTCATTGTAATTAATGAGAGTTGGTGAGGATAGGAGAAGTGTCAAGGAGAAAGACACTCACAGAGTTGTTGAAGACTTTGTTTGATCAACAAGGAGTGCTTAAGCAGAAGGTTTCCAGGAGGGCATCAAATTCCCCTTTGAAAGGAGACAAAAGGGTCGAATCCCTTAGAGTTTCGAGCAGGAAAACCTTAATACAAATAACATAGTTGCATGCAGGGATCCTGCAAGAAGTGCATAGGTCGAGAAACCTTTTGAGGTTTCTCAAATGATAAATATCAGAAAGAGGAACACCTCTTAGAATACGGGTGGGAGACAAGTTTATAGGCTTCACCGTAGAGAAAAAGGCCGATGCCTTTTAGGGAAAGAAATCTTCCAAGGCAATGGAAGAAGAGCGCATGATCATGGAGGAGAAACAATAGTCGTTGGATCGGTACTGAGAGGAGAGGATCTCGACCGTTGAATCTACGTCTAGGTAGTAGGAGGAGAGCCCGCAGGGAGATTAGATCTGGGCCATCATATCTGGAACCAAGCACCAATAGTCGTCATATCAGGAGGAAGGCACATGGAGTGTAACCTTTCGGAGGTCACATAGGAGAGTAGTTGAAACAGACGGTGGAGACACTTTGAGGGAGAAGTGTCGAGTCACCATGGGCCATTGAATCTTCCAGAGTATTGAGGGGATTAAGGTCAGGTATCTCCCAATACTCTAAATCTATGGAAGGATAGCGATCGTCAGATCCATATCAACGACAGTCGTTGATATCATACAAGAAATCGCAAATTCTGGTATCGTAAATGGGAAGGACAGAGGTCTTGCCTCCCAAAACCTCGAGTCGTGAGATCGTGATTCGACCTGAACTATTGATCAAGGAGCAAGGAGAGCCACAATATTTGGCACCTCACTACCTCATGTATCGAGGTCTCAGAGGGTGAAGGAGCTTCACTTTGATCGCTAAATTCATGAAGCCCAGAGCACCAAGGGTTCATGCGAACACGGGTCACATCCGAGGTGGAGACTGTGTGGTCGACAGGTGGTGTAATAACAAGTGCCTAGAGAAAAGTTTAAATGAGTGATAGGTGGTGGACACACATCAGCTTTGAAGGAGTCAAACCATTGTTGACTTATCGTGTCTTGTGGATTCGTAAAAGAGGAGTACGAGGGTTGAACACTCCAACTTGTGAGGTTACTAGTTGTGAGAGGTGCTAGATTGAGGCTCTAGCTAGTGGTCACTTGTAGATATGCTAGCGAGGGAGGAGCCATACCCATATCACATCTCGAGTATCGGAGGTTTGGAGAAAGAGGAGTTGAGGTCATCGACTCATGAACTTGCGAGTTGTAAGAGGCGCTTGCGCTAAGGCCCAATTTTGGTTGCATGGAGGTGTAAGGCTGACGTCTAGTGTTAATTTGTGCAGGGAGGGTTTTCACGAAGGACTTGTGGATCAGATTCGTGGCATTCCAGCGAGAGCCCAAAAGAACTATTTCAGTTCTACGGATTCAAAGAAGATCGATCTTGTGCAGATCTCGGCTTGAGGGTCAAGGGTCTGCATCACATTGCTAGAGTTTTCATCAATGATATTGTGAGGCTGCATGGCATGCCTAAGATGATTATATGCGATTGAGGATCAATGTTTATTGAACAAATTTGGACTAGTTTCCAAGAGGCCTTGGGAACCCAACTTAACTTTAGTACCTCATATCAGTCATTGAAAGATGGGAAGACCGAACAAACAAACCAAATCTTCGAGGATATGTTGCGCATGTACATGATGTACCAACATAAGCATTGGGAGGAATTCTTTCCACTCATAGAATTATTATATAATAACAGTTATCAAAGCACCATTAAGATGGTGCCTTTCGAGTTTCTTTATGGGCGACCATATTAGATGCCTTTCAGTTGGAACTTAGGACCGGCTTGAGGATAAGGTCCTGGTGGGACCAAAAGAGATCCAAGAAATGGAATATCAAATGAAAATTATAAGACAAAGGATCAAGGAAATGCAGGATCGACAGAAGAGTTATTCCAATGCACACCATGTCTACCGTAGTTATGAAGTTGGTGATTGAGTCTTCTTGTGGGTGAAACCGCATAAGAGTTCAATCAAGTTTGGAAAGGGTGCTAAAATATCTCCTAGGTTCATGGGACCTTTCGATATTGTGGAAAGGAAGGGGCCTATGCCCTATCAACTAGCCTTGCCTGATTCTTTGAGGCATATGCATGATGTTTTTCACATATCTATTTTGAGACATTATATTAGTGACCCTAGACATGTTATTGACATGAGTTCCTTAAAGGTATTTGATGAGGGTGCGCTCATGGATGAGCCTATCCACATCCTGGACCATGTCATTCGATAGCTATGGCATTGAACAATAGATCTAGTCAAGGTCCAGTGGGACAACTATAGTCCGCACTCGGTCACCTAGGAGGACACATATGATATGCGCCAACAGTTTCCATTTTTGTTTGATAGATAGAATTATGATACTATGATACACTTTATTTTGGGGCTTATATATTGTGAAACATCAGGACAAAGTTTAAACCAAGAGGGGGTGTATGTAACATCCTTCTCTTGCATGCACTGAGTGAAATTATTCTTTGAGGACACTTGCTTGAAAGTGATCTGGGTTATTATACTATTGGTCACTTTTATTATGATTATGATATATTATGGATTCAATGATATTTTATTTTTTTGTATTTACATATACATGTGTTATTGAATGGGTTCTCCTGAGTGTGCTAGACTTTGGACATTAAGGATGCAGAGGCATCGATAAAACCCCTTGGACTCTAGATCGAGTTATGTAGTGGAAAGTTGGATTTGAAATTTGTTGATGTGACATATGTACATATGATTAGATGTTTTGATGATAATTATTATTGCTAGCATGATTCACAGATCGATGTAGGTTGGTGATAACTTGCCAACTAGACTCACGTATGGAGTAGAGGGGTCATGCATGAAAACTAAATACATCGAGGTAGAGGTGTGGCAACATCCCTACCACAACCTACTAGCACTCTCACCATGGATCGAATTGTAGGTTAACGATTACCTAGTTCGATAAGACCCATGATGTCATGAGGGAAGACTATGATAGTCTCTCACGATGATTCTAAAAGGCGTGCAATAAGGCAGGGGCCTTATTCCTTAGAGTTACTTAGTCTCCCACAATATCACCTAGTGGAGTATTGACTCCAAGGGTTTGACGTCTACCAAATTCAATCAAGAGGCGAGTGGCACCCTTGAAGAATGTAGTGTGCCTTGAAGGGCATGTCGTACAAAGAAAACAAAAGAGGTGAGTGGCACCCTTGGAACATGTAGTTTGTCTTAAAGGGCACATCTAGCAAGGAAACATAAAGAGGCAAGTGACACCCTTGGAGAACATAGTTCATCCTGAAGGGTGCGTCATGATTTTAACTCATAAGTGAATAAACCTAGTTGGCCTTAAAATGAATGATGTGTCAAGTAAAGTTTAAAAACAATTTTTTTCCCTTAAAAATGTCACCCAGCCTAGTGAATTTAAAACCTAGGTCTAAGTAGAACATATGGTAAAAATAAAATAAAAAAATAAAAATTTAACGAGAAGGGGGTTAAGAAACTCAAACTTATTTATTAAAGTCAAAATTATAATGGAGGATTAATTTTTATCTAAAAAGAAAAGAGGGTAAATGGTTGTTTTTATCTACATTTGCTTAATTAATTTTTAGTTAAAAAGAAAAGAGGGTAAATGGTTGTTTTTATCTACACTTGCTAAATTCATTTTTAGTTAAATAGGAAAAAGGGGGAAACTTAAAAGCAATAGGAAACTTAAAGAAAAAGGGAAACTTGAAGAAAAGGGGAAACATAAAGAAAAAGTTGAATGTCTAACTTAGTAAGGAATCTTTCCTTTGGAACTTTCTAATTATGAACTCAACTAGGAATTAAGTAAGGCGTAAGTCATTTAATAAGTGTAAGGGAATTTGAGGACACCAATGAGTATTTTTAGGAATTCTCTTAGGTGGATGAGGGAAATAGGAACTTTTATTTAATTAATAAAATTGATTTTCTGGTGCAACTAGGGGATCAAACGACATGTGTACAAGAGAGGTTTTTCGAAATTAATTAAATGAAAAATGAATTTAAATAGAATTTGGGAAACTAATTAATGAAAAACTCTATAAAAAGAATGGAGGAGGAGGAGTATGGATCTAATATTTTTTATGTAACATTATGTTGTTGAAATTTTATCTTGACTGAACTTTCTCTTGTGGGAGCTGGGATACCCATCTCGAGTAATGAGTAGTATCTCAAACTTACGAGATGAGCTAGGTCCTAGCATTCTCTGGCATTGGGTGTGTGTCTCATTTTCATCTTGTGGGGTTCAGGGGGAAGAAGAGTACCCCTAGCATTGGCTGGGAGGTACCAATGAGGTCACATCGGTTGGAAAGTGGGAGCTGGACGGAGCGTGCACGGGACAACAAATTCATAGATTTCGCATTTGGCTAGGGTACGCATGTGTATATTTGTATTAAATGGTACTTTAAATATTTTTCTTGCACCTTCATTAATGTACTTCTACTATGTTAAAGTTTATGTTTAATCAATGCCACACTATCCAGGGATTTTATTTTATCTTTCCACAAATTGTCTTGATGAACCCAACGTTTTTTTTATCAGAGAACTTAGATTCATCGCAGCCTTATGCTTGCTGGTTTTTTTTTAATTGATATCCAATGGAGAACCCAAACTTTTATTGTAATGGATTCTCTACGTTTCTTTTTCTCGATTTATTACAAAGAAAAATCATGTTTTTATCTTTTGTCCCTTATCCCTTAAGTTATTAGTCTATTCCTAAGAAGTCATCCAAGAGTCAAATCGACATTCGTCACTCCGGTGTTTAAGGACTTATATATTCAAATGCCCTGCTTTCTTGTGCATGTATAATAAGTGAAGGATCATTTTTTCCTAGTCATATAACCCTTACTTATATCTACTTTTTTCTTTTATGATTAATCTCTAATCCTTTCGCCCTCCTGGTGAAAGAGTATCTTTGTGTTTGATTGATTCATTTTTGAATGATTAGTCTTTGAGCATTCTTGTTAAAGAATACCTCTCTGTTTTGATTACCTTTGTATTTCCTTGAAAGATTATCTCTACTGCCTCGGGTATCCTGTACAATTTCCTATTCAAAGTAATAATAACACTACGAGGCCTAGACTCATATACAACATGATGTTTCCATAAATAAGGTTGGCCCAAAAGAACATAACACAATACCTCGTCTTTGAAGGGCTTGATGTCATACAACAGTTGACATTGTTGCATGACGCGGAGATTGCTTCCTTGGCAGAGCCATCCAATGGTGTACGATTGTGGGTGCGGTGTTGTTGGCAGGGCCAGCTGCTTGACGACCTCTATTGAGATGAGGTTCTTCTGGCTACCACTATCAATGATGAAGTGCAGTGGAGTGCCTTTTACCCACATCTATGAATGTAAGAGGCACTCTCCTTGTTCTGGCTCATCTAGTTCACAAGGCTGGAGCTTGCTGGTAGCAATGGTGTCATTGGGTTCTGCATCAATGATCTGTCTTCCTGTTTCTGGTTCTGGTTCAATGTCATAATCTGCATCTGATTTAGAGGCTTTCACTTTAGCCACTAGTGATGGCTTTGAGAGATAGTTAACAGTGTTATGCCAATGGCTCTTATGAAAGTCGCACCACTTCCAGGTATCTTTCTTTTTCTTTCCGATGTCTTTCTTTTCTTGCGGCTTGGACTGGATATCTTGATACTGTCCATCTTTGCTCTATCCTTTGTTCTGTGGGTTGGGGATGCCTAAGGATGAGATTTCCAGAAATTCCATTTCAGTATGGATGTATCTATGTAGAGCACTATGACACTTGAGCACCAGATGTCACTCCGAATATTTGATACCCAACTTGGTGCGCAAGGCATGGAAGATATTTGTGAAATCTGGCACTGCTTGGTCCCTTTCTTGCTGCAGTGTGGTCCATTTGATATATAGGTCATCATAATTTATGACAGGGTAGTATTGTTCCTTAATAGCATCCTTGAAGGATTCCCAAGTGGTTGTGACTGAGAATAATGAGGTTTCCTCTGTTTCCTTTTGCTCGCAGAAAGTTTCCCACCAATCTTTGACATGGGGAATGGCTTTGAGGAGCGCAAAAGTAATTTTTTATTTATTAGAAAAGTTATGTACAGAAAAATACCCTTCTAGTAGATTCATCCACTTGTCTATGACATCTGCATCTATTTGACCTTCAAATATAGGAATATTGAAGTTTATTTGTACCTTGAAGGGGCGGTGCCTCCATTTGAAGAAGATGTGTCCCCTGTTGGTAGCCACCGAAGGATTTGTGTGAAACTATCCATCATCTCATTCCTTTGTTGCGTGAGGGCTTCCTCAATCAATAGTTTGAAAGGATCTCCCATCCTGTCATCTTTATTTTCTTCTGCCTTGGGAGGTCACTTGGGCGTGTGAGAGTTTCTTTCCTCAAGAGAAACAAGCTAGAGACCCAACTCTTTGTACTTCGACCTTGTTGGGCACATGCATTAACACCACAAGGAGTAGACCACTCTGATACCACTGATCCATATTTTATGAGAAGAACAAAATGAATACAAATTATTAATAGGTGCTTAACACAAAATAATAGAGATACAGTAAAACTAGTTTCTATTCAATAGGTGGTGGCGAAGTTAGGGTCTATCTCATAGAGTTGGGGCCATCCATATGTCTCATGGATGCAAGAGTCTAGTACCGTGGTGAGTGTCGCAACCGGCGGTCTTCTGAGGCAATCAACGACATGATTGGTGCTTCCTATTTTATACTTGATGTTGAGGTGGAATTGCTGCAAGTATGTGGACCACTTTTGATGGCGGTCATTCTACAATTTTCCCTGCATCTACATGAAATGCAGTGGCTTATGATCAGTGTGCATGATTGTCTCCTTCCCAAGAATGTAATGTCTCCAATGGTGGTATGCTTGCACAATGGAGTACATTTCTTTATCATAAGTAGGGTACTTACGGATGGTATCTGACAGTGTCTGACTATGACAGGCCACAAGGTGGCCATGCTGAGTGAGAATGGTGCTCACAACATAGTATGAAGCATCTGTCTCGATCTCAAAAGGATGTTATAGGTATGGTAGTGAAAGTACTGGGGTTGAGCACAAGCGTTGCTTCAAATCATCAAATGCTTGTTGTTGGGACTGGCCCCATGCAAATTTCACCTTACCACCACCTCTGTTTATTTGGCTGAGGGCCCATGCAATATGGGATAAACCCAACACGAACCTGTGGTAGAAATTGGCAAGGCCCAAGAAGCTTTGAAGCTCAGTGAGTGTTGTTGGGGATGGCCAGTCACGAATGACCTGGATCTTGGCTGGATCCACATGTACACCATGTTGATCAATGATGTAGCCCAAGTAATGGACCCTATCCATGCTGAAGGAGCATTTTTCCAAGTTGGCATATAGCTTGTGTTGCCGCAGGGTGTGCAAAACCTACTGAATATGCTGCAAGTGTTCGGCCCAAGTCTTGTTGTAAATTATAATGTCATCCATATACACCACTACAAAATTATTGTTGAATGGTCACAGGATATTTTCCATCATCCTCATGAAAGTGGATGGAGAATTTGTCAAACCAAAGGGCATGAACAACCATTCAAAAATGCCTTCCTTTGACTTGAATGCGGTCTTCCACACATCTGTCTATTCTATCGGGACCTAGTGGTAGCCAAACTTCAGATTAATCTTACTGAAGTATCTCGCCCCCGTGAGTTGATCAAAGAGGTCATCGATTCAGGGAATCGAGTACCGGTTTCTGACTGTGATTTTATTCAGAGCTCAGTAATCAATACAAAGTTGTCAGGTTCCATCTTTCTTCTGTACCAGCACAATTGGGCTCCCACAAGGTGATGAGTTGGGGTGGATGTGCCCCTTGTGAAGTTGTTCCTGTATCTATCACTTGATCTCCTCATTCTCTAACAAAGAATGATGATAGACTGACCCATTGGGTAGCAGTGCGCTGGGGGTTAGATCAATGGGGTGCTTGACCTGACAGTGCATAGGTACCCCTGTAGGTGAGGAGAAGATATCCGAGTATTCTTCCATGACCTTATCTACCTGCTTCTATTTTGTGGAGAGTTCAGCTGCAGAGACCCTGGATGTGGCTATGATCTTTCTCTTATTCTGAGAGCGAATCACGAAGAAGACAAACTTCCCTATTTGAGATGACCTTCCTGCATTTCTTAGCAAAGATCAAGGAAATAACACTAGGTGGGATTGCATCGGGTTTTCTGTACAATTTCCTATTCAAAGTAATAATAACACTATGAGGCCTAGACTCATATATAGCATGATGTTTCCATAAATAAGGTTGGCCCAAAAGAACAACACAAACTTCGAGAGGAGCAATTTCACACAATACCTCATCTTTGAAGGGCTTGATGTCATATGATAGTTGGCACTATTGGTTGACGCAGAGATCGCTTCCTTGGTAGAGCCATCCAATGGTGTACGGTTGTGGGTGCAGCGTTATTGGCAGGGCCAGCCACTAGAAGACATTTTCTAAGATGAGGTTCTTCTAGCTACCACTATCAACGATGAAGTGTAGCGGGGTGCCTTTTACCTACATCTGTGAATGGAAGAGGTGATATGCTTCTTCTGGCTCGTCTGATTCACCAGGCTAGAGCTTGGTGGTAGCAACAGTGGCACTGGGTTCCACATCAATGATCCATCTTTCCCTTTCTAGTTTCGTCTCAAATTCATAATCTGGGACTGCCTCGAGTATCCTGTACAATTTCCTGTTCAAAGTAATAATAATACTATGAGGCCTAGACTCATATAAAGCATGGCGTTTTCATAAATAAGGTTGGTCCAAAAGAACATCACAAACTTCGAGAGGAGAAACATCACACAATACTGGGTCTTTGAAGGGCTTGATGCCATACGATAGTCGACACTGTTGGCTAACGCGAAGATCGCTTCCTTGGCAGAGCCATCAAATGGTGTACGATTGTGGGTGTGGCGTTGTTGGTAGGGCTAGCTACTTGATGACCTTTGCTAAGATGAGGTTCTTATGGCTATCACTATCAACGATGAAGTGTAGAGGGGTTCCTTTTACCGACTTCTATGAATGGAAGAAGTGCTCTTCTTATTCTGGATCGTCTAGTTCACCAGGATGGAGCTTGGTGGTAGCAACGGTGGCACTGGGTTCTGCATCAATGATCTGTCTTCCCCTTTCTGGTTATGGCTCAGAGTCATAATATGCATCTGATTCATAGGCTTTCACTTCGACCACTAGTGACTGCTTTGAGTGGCAGTCGACGGTTTTATGCCAAGGGCTCTTATGGAAGTCACACCACTTCCCGGTATCTTTGTTTGTCTTTCTGATGTACTTATTTTCTTATGGCTTGGACTAGTTGTCCTAATACTCTCCATCTTTTCTTTGTCCTTTGTTCAGTGGGTTGGGACCGCCCTTTCCTAGATTTTTTTGTGAGGGGTTCCCAGGCCAAAATTGCCATGTCTTTTGTTTGAGCTTCTTCTCGATTTTGACAGCATATCGGTAGGTCGTGCCCAAGGATGAGATGTCCAAAAATTCCATTTCGGTATGGATGTATCTATGTAGACCACCACGATACTTGAGCACCAGATGTTGCTCTGAATCTTTGATACCCAACTTGGTGCACAAGGTATGGAAGATATTTGTGAAATCTGTCATTGCTTGGTCTCTTTCTTGCCGCAATGTGGTCCATTTGGTATACAGGTCGTCATAACACCCGACAAGGTAGTATTATTCCTTAATAGAATCCTTGAAGGATTCCCAGGTGGATGTGACTGAGAATGATGAGGTTTCCTCTGTTGCCTTTTTCTCGCAGAAATTTTCCCACCAATCTTTGACATGGGGAATGGCTTTGAGGAGCGCAAAAGTAATCTTTTCTTTATTGGAAAAGTTATGGAGAGAAAAATAGCCTTCTATTAGATTCAACCACTTGTCTACGTCTTCTGCATATATTTTAACTTCAAATATAGGAATATACAAGTTTATTTGTACCTTGAAGGGGGCGGTGCCTCCATTCGAAGAAGATGCATCCCCTGTTGGTAGTCGCTGAAGGATTTGTGTGAAACTATCCATCATCTCATTCCTCTATTGCCTGAGGGCTTCCTCAATCAACAGTTTGAAAGGATCTCCTGTCCCATCATTTTTATTTTCTCCTACCATGGGAGGTCGCTTGGGCGTGCGAGAGCTTCTTTCCTCAAGAGAAACAAGCTCGAGACCCAACTCTCTGTACTCCGACCTCGTTGGGGACATGCATTAAGACGACAAGGAGAAGACCGCTCTGATACCACTAATTCATATTTTATGAGAAGAAAAAAATGAATACAGATTATTAACAGTTTCTTAACACAAAATAATAGAGATACAGTAAAACTGGCTTTCTATTCAATAACGAAATAAGTTGAAACTATAAAATACAGCGGAAACAAGCTTCCTGGAATGGTGGCAGCTTATCTCTGAGAAGAGATGTGATAGCAGTGTGCATTCACAACAAGAAGGTTACAATGAGGCTCTGAAGGCCTTTTTAAAATAAGAAAGAGTGCCCAAAACCCTAGACATCCAAAAACCTAACCCTAGGAGATGAAGCGCCAAAAGTCATGTGGGCCCCGTTTGGGTAAGTTAGTACATCAACTTCCTGGGGTCTTAACTTTGGAATACGATATCCATTTTAGACATGTGATAGCCTATTGGAAATTTATCATCAAGGAGATTCATTTAGGGCGCTCAATGATTCCTTCAACTATCATTAAGGAGCTCAATCCTGAAAAACCTTCATTTAGGCCCTCAAAATGGCCCTGGAAGTTAAAACTGCTAAAAATAATAAATTGCCAAAATTGTCAGAAAACTGTTTTGAGCTAGTTGGAAAAGGTGGGTGGCCACCGATATCTATCTGGATCATAGTGGTACTTGGAGAGGCTTCCGGCTATAACATTTTGGAGAGATATTTTCTAAATTGTTCATTTTTTATCAATTCCAAAAAAGGTACAGGGATCTTGAATTTTTGAATTTCATTCTCAAATATGAAGGAATACAAATACTTTGGCATCTCTTTGGATTCAAGAGTATGATTTATGACCAAAAATTGGGGAATTTGAGTATCTTTTTCCTTACTGCTAACTATCACAGCCTTAGAAAAATTTTCTTTTTGGGCAGGTTGATTAGAAGAATCAGTTTTTTCCTCATTCTTTTTGGATCTTAGATTATATTTATTAGGACTTTCTTTTTCTTTCTCTCACTTAGCTAATTCGTTTATTTGAATATCCATCAAGGATTTCTCATAAGAAGATTGAGTCAAGTGAGGGGATGGAAATGTCTCACCTAGGCAATGAATCTCAGGATCAACTTCTTCCTCTTCTCCTTCTTCGTCAACAACTAGGTTGTTCTATAAAGGAGTTTGTACCTTTTGATCATATCTCTCTATGTTTCTAGTATCTCTGGGAAGGATCCGAGGAGAATTATTTGGTCTCCTGAATTTACCTCTATTGTTAATATTTTGAGTATTTTTGTTGTTTTGTTTTCCTTCCAATTTTAAATCCTCTATATCAGTAGAAAGGGATTTTACTAATTTGGTGACCACATTTGCTTGATGATAAATAGTATGGGAGTCAGACGTTAACGCTTCAGTTCTTCTTTTTATCCTGTCCCTACCATATTCCCCCCTGAGTTTATCAAATGACACTATGTTTGATTCTACCTCCAAGGCTTCATCTTTCATATGAACTAAGGATTTTGATCTTCTTTCTCTCAGTAGAAGGAAAAAATCAAGGTCAAAGGCACTGGCATAAGTGATTTTTTGCAGAGGTTTTAGTGGGTTTTATCTCATAAGGAATATTATTGTACATTTTGTTAAATCTTTCATAGAATTCAGAGACAAACTCTCCCTCTTTACTTTTTAGGGATCCAAATTCAGTGATGTAGTACAAAAAGTCCTTTTTGTCCCCCCAGTGCCTCTAAAAGGCCTCGTCTAGTGCCTCAATGCTAGTAATGGATCTCGGGGCCAACCCCCTAAAATACTCCTAGCCTCACCAAAAAATATTTGGATGAAGACCCTCATCCACACATCCTCATTTTCAATGGTTTTATTATCTGTATAGTTGTAGAAGGAAACAATATGTTCTTCAGTGGTTATATCTTTTTCTCCCGTGAATTTGGGCATGTATTATAAATAATTTCCAAGAGGAAGAGAATTCACTGGCTGAGGTAAGACAAGAGGGTAATATCTTGCAACCACTATGACATCCATCCTATTTGCGGGTGGGTTAGCACCTGCCATTGGATTTTGAAATATTTGTGAACAAGGAGGAGAAGGGGACTTGATTTTGTGCATCTTAGGTGAAAAAGGAATGTATGAAGGGGAAATTTTAGTTTTCACAGCAGAAGGATGAGTATTGGAAGAAGATAGTAAAGCCTGTAGAGGGGAGGAGGTTTCCTTTTCTTTGGCATCATAAATTTTAATAGGAGGAGGCGTAGTAAAACCTAAAGTAGGAAAATCTTCAATACTCTCAATACTGAACCACTTTACAATACCAAGAGAAGAAAGAATTTGAAATCTTTATTCTTTCAAATCAGTTTCGAAAGAGGAGTATTCAATAGGAAACTTTTGAAAATCAAGATTCTTAGATATTCCAACAGAAGGTAAAGAAGGATTACTTGGTATAACAACTGGAGTATTAAGAGTGGAATCAAGCAACTGACTAGAAGCACTTGTAGCTGCAGAAGAAAAAATTTCTTGAGAAGCTTTTCCCTTCTTGATTATCTTCTCTAGGTCAGCCTCATGTGGAACCAAAGGTAACTATGGATTTGATATCGTATGTTTTCTTTTAGGCACCAGAGTTGAAACAATGGAGTCGCTAGGTGCAAGCTGTAATCTTCAAGATATTAAGTTCTAATGCACCTTCAGAACTAGTAAACTATGTAGTTCAATCCCAGGGAAATGTGTTCAAATCGTTCCCTGAAAATGATGCCAAGAATGTTAGCACTAGGAATCAACTTCATATTGCATGGAATGAAAGCCCAATATCCATCAAGTTATATATAAAAGTAAAAGGGTTTTCAAGGGGTACAATGGATAAGACTCAAGATAATAATGTTCCAACTCAGAAATTAGGGCTAACATGCACGAGAAATAAAGGTATTCTCTAAATTCAATCAATAAGTGGGAGTAAATGTGAACATAGGGGAGACTTCAGTGAGAGGAATGTAGAGGTTGTTGTAAACATTAGGTCTGCAGACAACCTAAGGAAGAAAAACTCTTAACATCAGATCTTCTTGAGTTCAAATTTTAAGGACACTAAAGAAACACCATAACAATATTATAATAAAAAACACATCATAACATCACCACAACTATTCATGTGAATCATTCAAACCATGAACACTTTAGCATCATAAACAAATAAGATGGAATAAGAAGCTAATTTATATTAACCAAGATGTCTTAAATCAAGTACATAACCAATTCAAAGTATCTGTATCAAAATATTGCAGTATAAGGGATCCTTGATCAACCATTCAAACCTACTAAAGAATTTCATCTATCTATTTATAACAAAAAATGGAGGCAACAATTGGAGGTGCGAGCTTGACTAACAATTTATGCTATAAAATGGGAAAGTGTTGGTGACTGATCCCACCAATATTTGAAATGACTTGGTCTCCCCTTGGTGTGAAACGTCTTTTTTCCAAGTTTCCTTCAAGGGCATGTGGTTGTCATCATGTTTCCAGTTGTTGTCTCTACAATTCTCTCCATCATCAACTATTCATAAAGATTCTAGCTCGACTCTCCTTGATTATTGGTATTTGTTGGTAGCATGTTTTGGTAGAAATCTGAGTAGTGCACTTTGTAGCACTTTCACAAAATTTCCTTTGATTCTATAGCGCAACCTCAAAACTATACAAGTAGAAAAGGTACCGCCAAGACTTTGTATATTCTGTGCAAACTTCAATTTCTGCTAGAATTTTGGTAGCGCCATTTTGGTGTGTCTCTGCATAGGATTCCATCTGTTCCAAAATTTTGGTACCGCCATTCTGGTGTGTCTCTGTGTAGGATTCTATCTCTTCCAGAAATTTGGTAGCACCCACCTATGTATACTATCAAACTTTAGGTAGAGCCATCATAATTCGCAGCACCTTCACTTGAACATGTGCAGAATGGGTGGAAACCTTGGGTATGAGTAGTGCCATTAGTCTTAGGCTATTCAGAAACATTGTAGGTAGAAAATTGGTGTAACATAAAAAATAGACTATTTCATAGTGCCATAGCGCTACATAATGTCTGCATTATTGTGCCGAAGGGATTAATTATTTGTAAAACACCCAAAACTATGAATAGTAAGTACTAGAATGCTGTATAGGTGGTAGAGGTAGTGTTTCATCGATATTTTATCTTTGCAAAAAGGAACCATCTTCATAAATGGAGCTCACCTTTCACCAACTACTTCATTAACCTAACACTACTTCTTATAGATGGAGGACTTACCCTTTGCACAATAGGCTTCCTCCCTTTAGTAGTGGAAAGATTCTTCACTGGAGCTATGTTCTCCTTGGCTATTGGATTTTCCTTTTCAACAGAATATTCAACCAATACTTAGAAGTTCCTTTGAGCCATTTCATCTTGAAAACTTTGTAACTATGCTTTGAGCTTTCTGTTATGAGACTGAAAATCTTTGTTTTGCCTATAAAGGTTTTTGAGCTACCTATGGAGAGGCTGGGCATTTCCTGCTGTAAACCTTGCTAAGTCAAGAGTGTGGTTGTAGTCATCCATGAGTTATTTCATCTTAACCCTGTGAGACATGGCTTCTTCTTTCAAATGAGCCACCTCTGTCCTAGCATCCCTAAGTTGCCTGATTAATATTTTGAATGTCTGGTTGCCAGTTGGATTAGTGATGTGAAAAGTCTCAACAGGATTTTTCATGGTTTCCTCTACCTACTGCATAGGAATTTCCTTGTCTATCTCATCGGGATTCTTGATGCATTTTCCTTTATCTTTATTCTTTCGTAGGATAGAGAATTTAGGTAGGGACTTTTCTTCAACAACCTCTTTAGGATTTGATTCTCTTGTGAAAGGATTTTTGACCTTGATGCTAACTTTTGGAGGAGATGAGGAGAAGTCCATCTTCTTTCCTTTATTTTCTATAGGTTTAGTAGAAGAAGGGGATTCTTCTAACCCTAGTGGAGGATTGGGTGAAAGATCTCTCTGTGGAGAATGACAAGCTTCCTCCTCAGTTCCTTCAACCCCCTTAATGGCCTCTTGACTTTGAACAAAAAATCTACTCTTTATCTTTTTTCGAGTACCTACTTTAGTAGAAATGGTGGATGGTAAAGGGATTTCTATCTGCGATTGAGGAGTAGATGCTATATCAAACTTGAAGTGAGAAGAAATAAATAAATTTTCCCATGAGATATCCTTCTTACCCATTTATTTAGAAACCAACATTCTAATCAATCCATAGTGAAAGATGCTAGTATCCGTAGCCTTAGACTTCAATTGAATCCTATCTGAAATATTGCCTATGCTCCTTAGAAAATAGTAGGGAATGTTCATTTCAATTTTTGTAGGAAAATGCAGCCAAAGCCTTATATGGTACTGGTATAGTGTATTGAACCTCCCTTCAATTGTAAAGTACCTATGAATGATCTTCAATATCCTGTAAGACTGCTCAATTAGATAATTTTTTGGCACAACTTTAGTCAAATTATCAACTTTATGTTTTGGCTTAAGGAAATCTTTGGCATAGGCTCCATTTAAGGCCATGGATTCAAACCATTTCTCACTTGCGATAGGGATTCCTGTAGTAGTTGAAATAGAGGTCTCATACACCTTAAATTATAGGTCGCCTACTTTGGTATTCAGGCCATCAGAATGTAAGTCAAACTACCTTGTTACCTCAGGATGACCTCTTTGTATATTTTGGCAGAAAGAGAGGCATCCCACTCTTTGAAAACCTTCTCTGGTTATGGGCTCTGCCTCGAAAAGATGCATGTCTATAGGATCAATTCTAACCATATTATGTCCCCTTTGTGAATTCTTCTTCTGAGGAGTCTCCATAGTTTAGGATAAGAACCTTTAGGGCTAAGGGGTGATGATAACTAGGAAGATTGAAAAGTCAAAGCTCAAGTGGACTAGGTTGGAATTTTACAAGAATTTCCCCTAAACCAAACTGGATGCTAGCTAGCAAAAAATGGTTGTACAAATCCCTCTCTTGAATGTATGCAGTTATGAACATTGAAAATTGAAATGATACCCTATAATGTCCTTTGAAAACTGGGTTGAAACAGTTTGATTCAACTGTCAGAGGAGGCAGGGGAGAAACAATGTAGTTTGAGTAACGTCTCTAGGTAGAACACCGCACATGCCGAGGATAGGATCTGTTTGGATATTGTGAGCTCAGTTGTAATGGTAGGATGATGTATGAAACTTGACATAAAGGTAATGATATCTACATATTTTAGGGAAGGGAATAAACTAACATGATGGTATGAGGGAAAACCTCCTCCAACTATGCAGGCCCGATAACCAAATTCTAAGCACTAACTCTCCTTGAAATTTATGTGCAGAGGAGGAAAACATGAAATAGCTATGAAATGAAATCATTTTGAATCCCCAAAAAGATCTTAGGAAGAATTCACAAGCATATTGTCCTCTGAATCCACCTCAACATTAGATCTAGAAGCATTGTTGTTGACTAGTCAGAACTAGGAGTTTGCGCAGCGCAAAAACTTGAGTTTTTCAAAAATCACCAACTATTATCAGAGCTCATAAAGTTTGAAGGGACTGATCCACAGAGCTTCAAATTTACTGTGCTTTCCATTATCTTGCTTTGGTGCATCCCACATGAGCACCAGATTACCCAGTTGAAAATCCTCTTTATTCAGTTTCTTGTCAAAAGCATGCTTGATCTTCTGTCGATGATCATGTTCTTTATCCACAAGTTTCTCCTGAGTCTGTTTCACTTCAATCAGCTATTGAATCCTTCTGATTGTATGATTCGGCTCCCCTTGGTAATCTTGGAAGAATTTTGCAGAAAACTCATCGACAGTCTCGAGGAATTTTTTAATTTCAAGATCATATTCAAACACCTTCCATTATTTGACATTGTCCGGTATGGAAGGCTTGTATTTGAATTCTACATCATACATTTTTTTTGGTCGTAAGGGGAACCCGAAATTTCTTTCCGATACAACCAAAGAATCAACCATGATATTCTCTTCTCTAGGAATAAATGAAATGTTAAAAGATGAGAAAAAAATGTCCAACAAGTCCCACACTTCATTTCTATAAAAATTTAGCCTAGGGTTCTTAGTCTGGTAAATATTTTTTACCCGATGGATGATCAATTCAACATTCCCAAATACTGATATCTCTTATATTCCCATGTCATCAATCCCAATACAAGAGATTCATACTCTCCCACATTATTATTAGTTTCAAATTATAGTTTGTATGACAAAGATATAGTCTCTTGAGCTGGTGAGACAAAGACCACTCCAACACCATCACCTTCCTTAGAAGAGGCTCCATCAAATAAAATCTTCCAAACATAGGTGGTTAGAGGAGACTCCTCACAAAAGGTAACAAACTTTTTGATTTCAAGAGGAGTTTTAGGAGCATCAGTGAGTTGCAAAATGCTAGATCCCAAATCAGTATCAAGAGAAAAAATATGATGAGTAGTGGGGTTTGCTTCACCAATAATGATGTAACCTAATTGATCTTCCCTGTAAAGTATTCTATGCTCCCCCCCAAACATGGGAATGGTATCATATGAGATATCCATCTACAATGTTACCCCAAGTATTTTTATCCAAGAACTTGACAAGAGCATGTGAAACTTGGGGGAAACATCAACCACCATGATATACATGACTACGCTTTTCATGGGAAGTTGAAATAAGGTCACAACCTGATCCTTAATGACCCCAATACACTTCACTTTACTGGAGTCAAAAGAATATAAGTCATGGTATTTTTTTGTGATTTCTAACCCAAGTTCATCCATAACGGCTTTTGGCATGAGATTGTAGGATTCCCCTAAATCCATCAAGTAGTTAGACAACACCTTATCATGAATATTCAGTGACATATAAAAAGGAGGAGATGAATCATATCTATATTCTATCAATGGACCCAAGATAACTACTAGTTTTTCATCTTGTATATTTAATGAATCAATGGCACTTGGAGAGGCTTTGGGTTGTAACATTTTGGAGAGATATTTTCTAAATTCTTCATTTTTTATCAATTCCAAAAACGGTACAGGGATCTTGATTTTTTGGATTTAATTCTCAAAGATGAAGGAAGATGAAGACTTCAGGATCTCTTTGGATTCAGTAGTAGGATTTCTGACTAGAACTTGGGGACTTTGAGTGTCTTTTCCTTACTGCTAACTATCCCAAACTTGGCAAAATTTTCTTTTTGGGCAGGCTGGTTAAAATCATCAGTTTTTTCCTCATTATTTTTGGATCTCAGATTATATCTATTACGGATTTATTTTTCTTTTGCTCCCTTAATTAATTCGTTTATTTGAATATCCATAAATTATTTCTCATAAGTAGAATGAGTCAAGTGAGGGGATGGAGATGTGTCACCTAGGCAATAAATCTCGGGATCAACTTCTTCCTCTTCTCCTTCTTCGTCAACAACCAGGTTGTTCTGTAAAGGAGTTTGTACCTTTCAATCATCTCTCTCTCTATTTCTAGAATCTCTAGGAAGGATATAGGGAGAATTATTTTCTCTCCTGAAGTTACCTATGTTATCATTATTTTGATTATTTCTATAGTTATGTTTTCCTTCCGGTTTTAACTTCTCTATCTTAGTAGAAAGAGATTTTTCTAATTTGGTGAGCTCATCTACTTGAGGATGAACAATATGGGAGTCAGAGGTTGAGGCTTCAGTTCTTCTTTTTCTCCTATCCCTATCATATTTCTCCTTGAGTTTATCATATGCCACTATGTTGGGTTCTACCTCCAAGGATGCATCTTGCATCTCAACTAAGGAGGTTGATCTTATTTCTCTCAGTAGAAGGAAAAACTCAAGGTCAAAGGCACTAGCATAAGTGATTTTTGCAGAGGTTTCAGTGGGTTTTATCTCATTATGAATCTTATTGTACATTTTGTTAAATCTTTTAGAAGCCAGAGACAGAGTCTCCCTCTTTCCTTTTTAGGGATTTGAATTCAGTTATGTAATACAAAAAGTCCCTTATGTCCCCCCAATGCCTCAAAAAGGCCTCGTATAGTGCCTTAATGCTAGTAATGGATCTAGGGGCCAACCCCCTAAACCACTTCCTAACCTCACCAAAAAGGATTTGGACGAAGACCCTCATCCACACATCCTCATTTTCAATGTTTGATTGTCTGCATAGATGTAGAAGGCAACAAGATGTTATTCAATGGTTATATCTTCTTCTTTCGTGAATTTGGGCATGTATTTTAAATAATCTCTAAGAGGGAGAGAATTCACTTGTTGGGGTAAGACAACAGGGGCATATCTTGTAGCCACTATGGAATCCATCCTTTTTGCAAGGGGGTTATCACCTACCATTAGATTTTGAACTCTTGGTGAACAAGGAGGAGAAGGGGACTTGGTTGTGTGTAGCTTAGGTGAAAAAGGAATGTATCAAGGCGAAATTTTATTTTTCACAGTATAAGGTTGAGTCTTGGAAGAAGATGTTAAAGTCCGTAGAGGGGAGGAGGTTTCCTTTTCTTCGGCAACAAAAATTTTAACAGGAGGAGGGGTAGAAAAACCTAAAGTAGGAAAATCTTCAAGTCTCTTAAGACTGAACCACTTTACAATATCAGGGGAAGAAATAATTTCAGAGATTTCTTATTTCAAATCAGTTTCAAAAGAGGAGTATTCAATAGGAAACTTTTGAAAATAAATATTCTTAGATATTCCAGCAAAAGGTAAAGACAAATTACTTGTTATAACAACTAGAGTATTAGGAGTGGAATCACACAACTGACCAGAAGCACTTGTAGCAAAAACAAAATAATTTTCTTGAGAATCTTCTCCCTTATTTATTATCTTTTGTGGGTCAACCTCAAGTGGAACCAAAGGTAATTGTGGATTTGATCTCGTATGTTTTCCTTTAGGTTTGAGAGATGAAACAATGGAGTCACTAGGTGCAAGTTGCAATCTTCAAGATACTAAGTTTCAATGCACCTTCACCACTATTGAAATGTGTCGTTCAGTCCTAGGGAAATGTATTCAAATCATTCCCTAACAACAATGCAAAGAATGTTATCACTAGGAATAACCTTCAGATTGCATGGAAGGAAAGCCCAGTACCCATCAGGTTATATATAAAAGTAAAAGGGTTTTTAAGGGGTCAAATGGATAATACTGAAGATAATGATGTTCCAAATCAGAAATCAAGGCTAGCATGCATGAAAAATCAAGGTCTTTTCTAACTTCAATCAATAAGTGGGAGTAAATGTGAACGGAGGGAAGACTTCAGTGAGTGGAATGTAGAGGTTGTTGTAAACAACAGGTCTACAGACAACCTAAGGAAGAAAAACTCTTAACACAAGATCTTCTTGACTCCAAAGTTTAAGGACACTAAATAAACATCATAAAAATATTATAATCAAGCATACATCATAACATCACCACAACTATTCATGTGAATCATTCAGATCATGGACACTTTAGCATCAGAAACAAATAAGTTGGAATAAGAAGTTGATTTCTATTAACCAAGATGTCTTAAATCAAGAACATAACCAGTTCACAGTAACTTTATCAAAATATTACAGTATAAGGGAGACTTTCTCAACCATTGGAACCTACTGAAGAATTTCATCTATCTTTTTATAACAAAAAAGGGAGGAAACTGCAGGAAGTACAAGCTGGCCTCCTTCCCATGAAAATCTATAAGAAGTTTTTTCATCTAACAACTTGACTAACAACTTATGATATAAAATGGGAAAGTGTTGGTGACTGATCTCACAAATATTTGAATTCACTTGATCTCCCTTTGGTGCACAATTCCTTGTTTGCCAATTTTCCTCCAGGGGAATGTGGTTTTCATCATGCTGCCAGCTGTTGTCTCGACAATTCTCTCCATCATCAATTATTCATATATATGATAGCTCGAATCTCCTTGATTCCTGGTATATGTTGGTAGCATATTTTGGTATCACTCTGAGAAGATCACTTTGTAGTGCCTTCACCACATTTCCTATGATTCTGTAGCGCAACCTCAAAACTAGACAAGTAGAAAAGGTAGCGCCAAGCCTTTGTATCTTCTGTGAAAACTTCAGTTTCTGCTAAAATTTCGGTAGAAAAATTTGGTAGCATCATTCTGGTGTGTCTCTGTGTAGGATTTCATCTCTGCCAAAATTTCGGTAGCGAACTTTGGTAGTGCCATGCTGGTGTGTATCTGTGTAGGATTCCTTCTCTGCCAGAAATTCGGTAGTTGTCCGCGTGTGTATCCTGTCAAACTTGAGGTAGCACCATCATACTTCATAACACCTTCACTTGAACATGTGTAGAATAGGTAGCAACCTCAGGTATGAGCAGTTCCATTAGTATTAGGCAATTCGACAACATTGTATGTAGAAAACTAGTGGAACATCAAAAAATGACTATTCTATAGCGCCATAGTGCTACATAATGTCTATACTATTACTGCTGAAGAGATTAATTCTTTGTAAAAAAACCAAAACTCTGAACAGTAAGTACTATAAGCCTCTATAGGTGGCATAGTTAATGTTTCATCAATAGTTCATCTTTGCAAAAAGGAACCATCTTAAAAAATGGAGCTCACCTTTTACCATCTACTTCATTAACCTGACATTCTTTCTTGGAGAAGGAGGACTTCTCCTTTGCACAACAAGCTTCTTCCCTTTAGTAGTGGTAGGCTTCTTCACTAGAGATATGCTCTCCTTGGCTGTTGGATTCTCCTTTTTAATAGAAGCTTCAACCAATACCTACAATTTCCTTTGAGCCATTTCGTCTTGGAAATGTTGTAACTCTGTTTCGAGATTTATTTTCTGAGACTAAAATTATTTGTTCTTCCTATAAAGGTTTTTTAGCTACCTATGGAGAGGATAGGCCTTTCCTACTGCAAACATTGCAAGGTCAAGAGTGTGGATGTAGCCATCCATGATTTCTTTCATCTAAACCCACTTAGACATGGCTTCTTCGTTCAAATGAGCCACCTCCTTCCTAGCATCCATAAGTTGCATGATTAATATTTTGATTGTTTGGCTGCCAGGTGGAGTAGTGATGTGAATAATCTCAACAACATTTTCATGGTGTTCTCTTCCTACTGCACAGGAATTACCTTTTCTATCCCATCAGGCTTCTTTATTACGTTTCCTTTATCTTTCTTCTTTCGTAGGATAAATACTTTAGGTAGGGATTGTTCTTCAATAGCCTCTTTAGGAGTTGATGTTGTTGTGAAAGGATTTCTAACCTTGATTTTGGTTGTTGAAGGAGATGAGGAGAAGTCTATCCTCTTCCCTTTCTTTATTGTAGGTTTAGTAGAAGAAGGGGATTATTCTAACTCTGGTGGAGGAGGGGATGAAATACATCTTTGTGGAGAATGGCAAGATTCCTCCTCAATTCCTGCAACCCCCTTGATGTCCTCTTGACTTTGAACAAGAACTATGTTCTTTCTATTTTTCTAGTACCTTCTTTAGTAGCACTGGTGGATGGTAAAGGTCTTGCTATCTGTGATTGACAAGTAGATGATTTATCAAACTTGAAGTGAGAAGAAACAATGAAATATTCCCATGAGATATCCTTATTACCCAGTTCTTCAGAAACCAACATTATAATCAATCCAGAGTGAAATATGCTAGTATCCACAGCCTTAGACTTGTATTGAACCACACCTAACATCTTTCCTATGGTCCTTAGAAAATAGTATGGAATGTTCATTTCAATTTTTCTAGTAAAATGCAACAGAAGCCTTATATGGTACTGGTATAGTGTAGTAAACCTCCCTTCACATGTAAAGTACATATGAATGATCTTCAATATCCTATCAAAATGATCAATCAGATGATTTCTTGGCACACCTTTAGTCATATTATCATCTTGTTTTTCAGGCTTGAGGAAATATTTGGCATAGGATGCATCTAAGGCCATGGATTTAAACCATTTCTCACATGTGATAAGGATTCCTATAGCAACTGAAATAGAGGTCTCTGACACCTCAAACTCTAGGTCCCCTACCTTGTTCTTCAGGCCATCAAAATGTAAGGAAAATTGACTTGTTACATTAGCATGACCTCTTTACATTTTTTGGTAGAAAGAGAGTCATCCCACTCTTTGAAAAAATTCTCTAGTTATGGGCTCTACCTCGAAAAGATGCATGTCTACAGGCTCAGTTCTAACCACCTTACCTCCCTTGTGTAACTTCTTCTTCTGAGGAGTCTCCATAGTTTAGGATAAGAACCTTTAGGGCTAAGGGGTGATGATAACCAATAATATTGAAAAGTCAAAGCTCATGTGGACCAGGCTACAATTTTACGAGAATTTCCCTTAAACCAAATTGGATGCTAGCTAGCTAAAACTGACTGTAGAAATCCCTCCCTTGAATGTATGTAGGTATGAACATTGAGAAATGAAAGGATACCCTATAATGGCCTTTGAAAACTATGTTGAAATATTCTGATTCAACTTTCATAGGAGCTAAGGGAGAAATAATGTAGTTTGAGTAGTGTCTCTAGGCAGCACACTGCACATGCAGAGGATAGGATCTATTTGTATATTGTGAGTTCAATGATAATGGAAGGATGATATATCAAACTTGATAGAAATGTAATGAGATCTACAGATTTTAGGGAAGGGAAGAAACTGACATGATGGCATGAGGGAAAACCTCCTCCAACTATGCAGGCCTGATAACCAAATTATGAGCCCTAACTCTCCTTGAAATTTATGTCCAGAGGAGGAAAACATAGAATACGTGTGGAATAAAATCATTTTGAAGCCCTAACAAGATCCTAGTAAGAATTCATGAGAATATCAGCCTCTGAATCCACCTCAGCATCAAATCTGGAAGCATTGTTGTTGACTAGTCAGAACTGGGAGTTTGTGCAATGGAACAACTTGAGTTTTTCAAAAATCACAAACTGTTATCAGAGCTCATAAATATGAGATATCGAAAGAATATTTTAACCAACTCCTGGAACTAAAAATAAGGAATATATGATATCAACGTTGTAATCATAAATCATGGTAGAAAATGATGGATAGGAAATGTGCTACAAAATGTCCTGATGAGTTGGCAGTGCTTCATTTCAAAAAATGATTTGATAGTAAGAAAAAGGAAAACAAGGTAAGGATATGAGGGAATGAGTGAGGAAAATGGCATGTCAAATCAAGCTATTCACGGGGTGAGTCAATCCTAGTGCCAAATCATGAAGGGGATCAAAGATATGGCATGAACAAAAATGGTCCTAAGTCCAAAACTTGTATGAGGATCAAAACATAAGTTGTGACTCGACAGTTTATTTGTCAAGGGGGCCTAAACAAACACACTTTTAAAAGGGTAATAAAAAAAATTAAAATATAAAGGCTTAGGAAAAATGAAACTAAGGGATAAAGATGCAAGGAAACTTAGTTTGATAACAGGAAGGATAGGGAAGACATTTTCCTATATTAATAATTATTGTATTTATAATTTAAGGTATATTAAATATATATAATAACTAAGTAGTTTTTTATTATCCAAGGGATGCATCCTTTCATGGATGGTCACCATATGTTCTCTATATATGACACATTCATCATTGTAATCTATCATTTCCTCTCATATAAAAATTCAACACCCATCATCAATCACAATGCCTATGTCTGGATCCTCTTCCAGTGGGGAACCAAGCCTTGGTTTCAACATAGGAGGTGGAATTCTTTCCATCTCCACCATTCCTATAATCATCTCAGTAATGTTGAGCACTACTTTTCCTTTGAATTGGAATATATTAGTAGGTTTGGAATAGTTCCTATACAATCTAGGGGAAACACTATTTATGGGGGACTTAATATCTTATGGGGTAGCACATAATTTCTTGGGAGATCTATTCCTTCCATGCCTACCACTATTCTTGGGGGAACATCCTATGGGGGATACTTTGTGCAATGTGTTGGTTATCCTTTCATTCATACATATGATCCTAGGGGGGTCTCCTTGGGGATAGTTTTGGTCTTGGAATTAATTTTACTTCAAAGTCCATGCCCACTCCTATAGGTAATCCTTTGACAGGTATGTGCATTCCTTGAAGTGGTAATTTTTTAGTGAGTCCTTTCATCCCTAGAGAAAATCCTCCTGGGGGCATGTGCAGTCCTAGGTGTACTCACACTCCTGGGAGTGCCTCCATCCCTAGAGGAATAAGCTTTCTGTAATTCCAAATTCCTCTAGAATTATTGACATGGATATCCCTCAAGGTTCATTTGTGTCTCAAAACACTTCATCCTCTTCCCAATATTCATTTTCCCATACATCATTTTCTTTCTTCGTGATGTTATGCTTGCTTGATTTTTCACGTTTGAAAAATGAACCCATCCTCCATGAACCTTTATCGCTAGCCATACATGTAAATTTACCATTAGACATGCCTAAATTTGACAAACATCTAGGAGAAAACCCATCCATGAACATTATGACTTATCATTTGTGGTCTTCATATAACCTTTTGATGGATGATAAATTCTCTTTAGACACTTTTCAATTTAAGTTTTGAATTCACTATTAATTAAAACTTTTTAATGATACCAATGGTATGATGTATCTCATGCCCTTATGAAATTACCCTACTATATTTCCAAGGGTGCCATGATTTTCATGCCCTTCAAGTACTCGAATTTTCTTAATGGAGAAATGGTGCAACAATGGAGACACTATTAAATGATTTTCATTTCCCTTTTTTGAGATACTAATGGTCACTAAAGAATAAGGTTTTCACCTTTTTTCATGGCCTGTTCTCACAACAACATCCAAACTTGGAATAAAAGTGTCGCTAATTTTTTAAATACGACCATGGAAGGAGTGCTAGAGAGTGAAATTAGGGGCACTTCTCCACCTCTTCTAATGGTACTTAGTACACCTCCATACAACCCTATTACCCATGTGGTGATCAATCATAAATCATGTTTCCTATACTTGTACACACTAAAATCAATGAATTAGTAATTTTCATAATGAAAATCAAAGATATATCATATTCAAATAATTCTTTTTGTTTCCTAACTCAATATAGAATCCAATAACATGTTAATCAAATCCCACATCAATGCACTGCCATTGATTCATGTCAAACTAGGAAATGATCAATAACATCTACAAATTAAGGTATCCACGATTTCATTTCAATTATCTTATTCATACAAATTAATTTCATGAGTTCTATCATAGTACTACATTTGAATTCATTGTCCCCGAGGTGTAGGACAGTCGGTGATGGAGTGTGTTGTTAAGACACTCCATGTTGAAAAGTCACCGGTTCGAAACCTGTGGGGACAAAAAATCCAACCATGTTAAGGGTTGGTGTGGCTCAGGCCGGGTGTGATCCCCAGGTGATTTTGATGTCTTAGATGCCCTTGAGTCACAGTTTCTCAAGCCAAAGGTTAATCCCGATGCCAAGAAGGTCCGGACCAATTAACAAACAAAAAACAATACATTCGAATTCATTCATGTTCTCATATAAATTGGTAATAAATGATTCAATAATCATCATTATAACTGAATTAGGTAATAAGTGTTATTTTTTCATCATGATCACAATGTCATCAAAATAAATAGCTAATTTAAAAAAAATCACCCTCAAATATCAAATTTTAATGTGTCAGGAAAACAAAAATGGGGAATTACAATAATGATGACAACTCATAATGTTATAAGTTTAGCAATAAGAGGCTCACTAACTATATTCATATCATTATCATTGTACTTACCTAATTATTTGAAAATACACGTTTTTATTACATTGAACATATAATACATTAATACATGAGAAACAAAAAAAAGTTCAATTGAAAAGTATGTACTTGAAAACATTATTTTAAACAAATACCTAGTACAATCATTGAAAACATTCTATTCTCCCTCTTTTTTGACATCCAAGGGGGGAGTTTATTTTTTATAACAAATATATTCCACACTTAATAAATGGACACGAGATCTCCAAATGGATTGACATCATTTGATACCAATGAAATCCTACCATTAAGAGGTTCTTCTTAATGAACTAGTCATGTTTACTTCATGTCCCTAAATGTGGTACTATATATAGGAATTCCCATAACACCATATTTATTTATCTTCCATGCATATTAACATATAATGACGAACCTTCCAGGGGACTTTATCTGTTACTTTATCTATTTGATATCTATTAATTCCACATATAGGGAATTTTAACTTTGTTTCATATTGTCCATAACATATAATATGTTCATTAAGAAAAATTCTAATGGAATGATAATCCATTCATATATCCTTCATAATGAGAGAACATTGTTGGTATGTGTGAGGTAAAGTATTTGATGGTGGTAGGAAAAATTCAAACAACCATTTACAATGTTCAAAAAAAATATTGTAATGAATATCCATCAATATTATTGCATCTTTTATACAATTAAGACTATAGAAAATAACAAAAAAAGGTAATTATGTCTGGAAAATTATATGCATACCATAGGATCTATCTGAATCACATGTTTGATAAACCAATCAATACTTTCACGTGTCTAAATATGAAAATATAGAGATCTAGGCCAGAGGAAGAGAGGAAACATTGAACTGTGTGGAAATACCTGTCTGATTCTACCATGCATATAAATTCCCTCTTAGTGAGGAAGGTATTCTTCACCACTCTAAGTTTTTATATGAAGAACAAAAACTTCCCTTTAACCAAGGGTTTGGCTAGTATATTTGCAATCTACTCATCTATGGAAATATATTGAAGCTTGCTTGCTCCATTCTGGATCCTATCTTGAATGAAGAGGTATCTGATCTCAATATTCTTGGATATGTCATGGAACACTATATTCTCCAAGATTTTGATAGAATTATGATTATCGTAGTGTATAACCGTAGGCTCCAACTCTTGATGAAATAAATGTGTGAGCAGTTTGCAAAGCTAACTGGATTCACAACTAGCCATACTCACTGTGATATATATTTCCTTTACTAAACTAAGTTCTACATAAGTATTCTTCCTATTGAACCATGTAATTAATGTTGATCCCATGTTGAGGGAACACCCATAGGTTCTCCTTCTGTCTACTACACTCCCTTCCCAATTTGATTCTATGCATCCATACAACTTCACTCCATCTCCTCCAAGACACCTCATTCCATACTCCATTGTACCTCTCAAGTACTTGATAAAATGCTTGTTCTCTATCCAATGAACCTACCTTGGATCCACCATGAAATGACTCAGGGTGTTCACAACAACACATATATCTAGCTTGGTACTGACCAAATACATCAAGGACCCTATTATCTACTAGTATATCCTGGGATCCACCAAATCTAAATCTGAAGTGATAATCTTCTTCATATTTGTAACCATAGGTGTAGCCATCAGTCTACCATCATCCATCCTAAATCTCCTCAAGATCTGAACTAAAAACTTCCCTTGGCCAATAAACATCTCTCTTGATGCTTTCCATACCTATAACCCTATAAAATAATGCATCAATCCAATGTCAGTCATCTCAAAATCACTAGCTAAAATTGCTTTGCACCTTGCAATAATATTTTTTGCACCAGTGAGAAACAAATCATCAACATAGAAAAAAAATCTCAGTGGATTCACACTAACAAGTATGAAGTACATGTTACGATCTACCTCAATATTGTTAAATCCCATACTCTGCAAGTATCTATCAATCATGACATACCATGCCCTAGGTTCGTGTTTGAGTCCGTACAAGGTTTTCTTAAGCCTACACACATGAGACTCCCTCCCATGTACCTCAAATCCATGAGGTTTCTCTATGTATACTTCTTCCTCAATAATCCCATTGAGGAAATATATTTTCACATCCATCTGATGTTTCCTCCACCTCATAACTAAAGAAAAAGAAATAACAACTCGAATATAAGGATACCTAGAAATTGGAGAAAATGTCTCCTAATAGTCTCCTTCCTCTTTCTGGGAGAACCCTCTTTCCAAAAACCTCTCCTTGAGTTTCTTGATACTACATTTTGTATCATGCTTGATCTTGTAGATCCACCTATTACTCATAACTTAGTTCCCCTCTAGTCTTGGAACTATAATCTAAACATCATTCCTCATAGAAGACGTGTATTCCTCTACCATGTCATCCCACCATACCTATTGATATGTTTCTTCCTCAAAATTGGAAGGATAAAAATCAATGATTCTACGCATAAGTGCCATATTGTTTGAAAACTTCCTCAGAGGCCAATTGATGCAGGAGCATCGCTCACTCAACCAACCGAGCCAGCGCGTGGAGCAGGGAACAACTGGACAGCGCCAACATTCAAATTTTGGGAACATTGTAATATGGCTGCACCAAACATTAATGCGTTGATGTGATGAAGCGCACTTTGTATATGTAACGGACCTTGAGCGGGTAATCTCTCGTCCTTAGGTAGCTGAGGAATTTATTTAGATTTAATGCAAGTATATAACTAATTAAGGCTAGATTAGACAGTTTTAGTTTTCGAGAGGGAAAACGGAGTATAGACACCCTCCCTTGTATCAAAAAAAAAAAAAAAAAATTCATTCAACATTGAGAGCAAGAAGAGGAGAGCAGAGCAAAGGGCTGGTGAAGAAATTCCATGTATAGATATTGAATTAATAGGAGAAGCCCTGACTCAATTCCATGGATGTGTTTGATCCTTGTGTGTTATTGATATTATGCCTTTTCATGTTTGCTTCCTTTTATGCTTATTTATTATATGTCGCTTATGTGATTGCATATCAGGTTCGAAACCTGAGGGAATGAAGGAATGAGTTTCAATTGATTCTCTGCTTGAGCCAGGAGATTCCTGCATAGAGTGCAGTCGAATTCCTCCCCATAGAGTGCGTTGAGTAGGCTAAGCAGTTGAACTTTGCGCTCTTTTGCCCAGAGTTGGGTTTGAGGTATTCGAATCGTGCAGGTGAGTGTAGGTCGAATTTGAGTCTCAGTAGCAAGTCTGAGAAGAGACAGGTTAGGTTTGTTGCAAGCTTGAATGCACAGGCCCCAGAACACTTCAACACTTTAGGAAGTGATTAAAGACTGAGCACAAGGAGCGTGTTCGAGAAAATCTCTGAGGGAGTCCGGGTTGACAAAATCTCTGGAGGGATAGCCCCTTTGTTCTCAGTTTCATTGGATGAAGGTGGTGAGACTGGAGGATTCTTAAGAGGAAGAGAACTGACAGCTTGAATTGATTAAGGAGAGTCCCGAATTCTGGTGGACCGTCAGATCGTGGAGGAGTCGCGAGGGGTTTAATTCGCAGGTGCACAGAGGACCCTTTTCCATCGCACATCGGCGAATCGGGGTTAGCGAGTGAAAGAATCACATGCACGCCGAAATCACGAAGTGTGATCCCCTGATTTGATAGGAGCCGTCGAGTGCTGGAGGGACAGGTGGCACAAACCTGAAACATCGGAATTTCGGCATTCGGGGTTCCCAACGGCAAGGGACTTGGGCGTCATGGATTCGCGATCCGCGAAATCCTGAGGTTGACGTGGATGCGTGGGACCCTAGAGGAATAGTGGAATATAGGTGGCGTATTCGCGTGGGATAGTCATTTCGGTACTCGGGGATTTGAAATATAAGGGCTCGGCATCGCGAGTAGCGATACCCCGAGGTTGACCGTTGACCATCGGGGATTCGGGGTTTCGGTGTTTTATGGCACGAGGGAAGTGCTGCAAGTCTCACGTTATTGGGAGATCCGATCTTCCGATACGCGAAGAGGATATTTCCGAGGAGACTGTGGGTAAGAAACTCCCGAGGGAGTTGGAAGAACGTTAGCTCTTCGGGGGCTGAGAGAGAAAGAGAAGGTCCTGGTGGGGTGACCGTGTCATCGAGGGCACGACTTTGCGTTAGAGTGGTATCAGAGCTCTGAAGTCTTGTCTGTATATTGCAGGCGAGAGAAGGGAAGGAGAAAGGAAAGTATTTTGATACTCACGACTTTGCGTCAGAGTGGTATCAGAGCGGGAGTTGGAAATTCTCTTTGCTATGGTAGTGGAGAGAAGCGAATACGCAATGCCACCTAGGAGAGAGAGGCAGTAACCTGATCGTGAGGACAGGGATGCCCGAAGAAGGGGAAGGTCGGCAGGAAATGCAGAGATGGAACGTCAAATACGAGATCTCAGGGCGAGACTCGAAGATATGGAGACCACCCAGAGGCGTGGAGCCGACGCAGGAGAGTTCAGCGATCCTGAGATTGAAGAGGAAGCTGGACACGAAGCCGAAGAAGTCTCGACAGAAGATGCTTCAACTGAGAGGTTGATCAAAGCCATTTCAAGGATGAGCTCGAAGAAAAAGATGGACATCCCGACTTATGAGGGGAGTCTAAACGCAGAGGAGTTGCTGGATTGGATCCGAGCGCTCGACACCTACTTCGATTATGAAGACATCGAAGAGGACAAGAAAGTAAGGCATGCCGTTACAAAGCTGAAGGTACATGCAGCCTTATGGTGGGACGAGCTGCAGGTAGACAGACGTTCCAAAGGAAAACAGAAAATCAAAAGCTGGGATCGGATGATCGCCAAGATGAAGGCGAAGTTCATTCCAAGGGACTACCAGATCACTCTGTTCAGGCGCATGCGGAACCTGAAGCAGAAGCTGATGATGGTGAAAGATTACACCAAGGAGTTCTACAGGCTCAACATTCGAGTTGGTCATCGAGAGAGTGATGAAGAAAAGGTAGCGAGGTATCTGAATGGTCTCAGGTATGACATTCAGGATGAGATGAGCATGCTGACCATACGAACAGTTGAGGATGCGTACCAGATGGCTCTGAAAGCCGAAGAGAAGCCGAGCCGCAAGAAGGGTCAGCGAGGCCAAGGCCGTAGCCAGCCTAGAGGCAAGGAAGTTGCCCCGAAAGACTTCCAAAAGCCTAAGGAGGATTGGAAAAATCCTCAAGGAAAAGCTGAAAGAGGTGGAACCTCACAGCAGAGGCAGCAAAATTTTGAGCTGAGGAGGCAGTGACCGGATCAGCAAGGATATTACGCTAATGCCAATACATTCCCTCGTACACGAGGTAGAGGATGAGGCAGAGGAGGAGTGATCACATGTTTCATGTGTGGAAAAGACAGTCATAAATCCGTGGACTGTCCAGAGAGGAAAATGGACGGAGGAAGAACTCACATCACTGAGGCGCAGAGACGCGATGTTGAGTCAGAAGATGCTGACAGTGGAAGATTGCTTGGGACGCATAAGATCCTTTTGACACCTAAGAAAGAGGTGGATAGCTCAGTACAAAGGAGCAGACTGTTCAGGACGACCTGCACAGCTAAGAACCGAAAATGCAAGGTTATAGTGGACAGTGGGAGCACTGATAATCTTGTTGCAGCTGAGATGGTCAAAAAGCTGGAGCTGGAAACAACTAAGCACCCGAGTCCATATAAAGTCTCATGGTTACAGAAAGGACACCAGGTAAGTGTCACTAAACAGTGCTTAGTTAAATTTAAAATTGGGAATTATCATGACGATATTTTGTGTGACGTCATTCCCATGAATGTATGCCACATACTGCTGGGTAGACCATGGCAGTATGAT
Source organism: Picea engelmannii (assembly GCA_009831015.1). Classification (NCBI taxonomy): domain Eukaryota; kingdom Viridiplantae; phylum Streptophyta; class Pinopsida; order Pinales; family Pinaceae; genus Picea; species Picea engelmannii. The sequence goes on from ML781739.1 coordinate 1,006,983, forward strand.
AGAAATGTTGTTCATGACAGGAGGATGAACACATACACCTTGGAGAAGGATGGGAGACTCCATAGGTTGCTTCCGATAAAAGATAAATATCAGGAAGAAAAGCCGGAGGTAAGCAACACAATACTTCTCATGAGTGGGAAAGAACTTCTCACAGAGATGGAGAAGGATGAGGATCCACAGTTCTTTGTTGTTAGGAGATCGAGGATTGTTCTGACAAGCACAAGGGTGGATGACTTGCCGGAGGAGATTCAGGAACTTATTGGAGAGTTCGCTGATATCATTATGGACGAACTACCTCGTTTGTTGCCACCAATAAGGAGTGTGAGTCATCATATTGACCTCATACCCGGAGCAAGTCTACCAAACAAGGCAGCATACAGGTTGACACCTCAGGAGAATGAGGAAGTCAAAAGGCAGGTACAGGATCTGCAAGATAAGGGACTGGTCAGGGAGAGTCTGAGTCCATGTGTTGTTCCGACAGTACTGAGTCCAAAGAAGGATGGGGGCTGGAGAATGTGTACAGACTCCAGGGCGATCAATAAAATCACCATCAGGTACAAGTTTCCACTGCCGAGAATGGACGACTTGATGGATTGCCTGAGTGGGGCAAATTACTTCTCCAAGATAGATCTCAAGAGCGGATACCATCAGATCCGAATGAGAGAGGGAGCTGAATGGAAAACAGCATTCAAGACAAACGAGGGTTTGTACGAATGGTTGGTCATGCCATTTGGCTTGACAAATGCACCCAACACTTTTATGAGGCTGATGAATGAAATCCTGCGGGAATTCATTGGCAAATTTGTGGTGGTGTACCTGGATGATATACTGATTTTCAGTAAAACCAGGGCTGAGCATTTAAAACATTTAGCCATTGTAATGAGAAGGCTACAGCAGGAGAAGCTGTTAATAAATTTGAAGAAATGCTCGTTTATGCGGACATAACTCATTTATTTGGGTTTTGTAATATCGACGAATGAATTAAAGATGGATCCTGAGAAGGTGGAAGTGATCAGGAATTGGCCATCGCCGAGAAATGTTTTTGAGGTAAGGAGCTTCCATGGTTTGGCAAGCTTCTACAGGAAATTTATTCGGAACTTCAGTGGGATCAGTGCCGCGATGATGGACACTGTGAAGAAGTGGCATAGAATTTTTCAATGGACAGCCGAGGCTGAAAGAAGCTTCAATCTGTTGAAGCGGAAGATTACCGAGCAGCCAGTGTTAGTGCTGCCTGACTTTCAGAAAACGTTCCAGGTGAAGTGTGACGCCAGCGGGTATGCTGTTGGAGGGGTCTTAAGTCAGGATGATAGGCCTGTAGCATACTACAGTGAGAAGCTGTATGATGCGAAGATAAAGTACTCCACATATGATAAAGAATTCTATGCCACTATCCAGGCATTGAAAAGGTGGAGGCATTATCTCATACCCAAGGAATTTTTGCTATATAGCGACAATCACGCATTGCAATTCATGAGTCAGTAGGAGAAGCTGAATCAGAAGCATGCAAAGTGGGTAGAGTACATGCAGAATTTCACATTCGTGATCAAGAACATTTCGGGGACTGTGAACAAGGTGGCTAATGCCTTGAGTAGGAAGTGCTTGATGTTGCAGGAATTCAGGGTCAAAACGTTGGGTTTTGAAAACCTGAAAGATATATATGCAGGCGATGTTGATTTCGGTGAAGCGTACGAGGAAGCCGAGAACCCAGTTCTCAGGGATAGGAGCCCGTGGATAGATTTCTTGATACAGGATGGATTTTTGTTTAAAGGAAATCAATTGTGAATTCCAGATGGCTCTATGAGAGAGAATTTGGTGAAAGAAAAACATAGCGGAGGCTTAGCAGGTCATTTCGGGCATGACAAAACATTTGCCAAGCTTAACGAATCATATTTTTGGCCGGGCATGCGTGCAGATGTAAAGAAATTTGTTGACAGGTGCAGGATATGTCAACATGCTAAGGGCCGAAAGTATAACACAGGGTTCTATCAGCCGTTGCCCATACCCGAGAGGCCCTGGGAAGCCATTAGCATGGACTTTGTATTGGGTTTACCGAGAACGAAACGAGGAGTTGATTCCATCTTCGTGGTGGTGGATAGGTTCTCGAAGATGGAACATTTCATTCTGTGTCATAAGACCAGCGATGCCACACACATCGCAAATTTGTTTTTCAAAGAGATCGTGCGATTGCATGGATTGCCGAGAAGCATAGTCTCGGATCGGGATACTAAGTTCATAGGTCATTTTTGGAGGACGCTATGGAGGAAGTTGGGGACTGACTTAGCATTCAGTTCTGCTTACCATACGCAGATAGATGGTCAGATAGAAGTGGTTAACAGAAGCTTGGGGGATCTATTGAGAAGCCTGGTGACGGAGCATCACACCAATTGGGATCAAATCCTACCACAGGAGGAATTCGCGTACAACGATTTGGTGAATCGGAGTACAGGTAAAAACCCATTTCAGATTTTGTATGGGAAACAACCGAGAGGAGTATCTGAGCTCAGGGAGTTAGAACAGGCTGAGACTAGAAGCGCGAGGGCTGAAGACTTCACTGAGGCAATGCAGGAACTTCACGCGGAGGTGAAGCAGCGGTTGCAGAAATCAAATCAAGAGTACAAGCGCAGAGCCGACCAGAGGAAGAGGCAACTTCAGTTCGAAGTTGGAGACATGGTTCTGGCGCACCTGAGGAAAGAAAGGTTCCCAAGGGGAACATACAACAAGCTCAAGATGAAGAAAATTGGACAGTGCCGAATCCTGAGAAAATTTGGCGACAATGCATATGAGCTTGATTTGCCAGAGGGCATCGGGATATCTCCGATTTTCAACATTTCGGATTTATACCCATATAAAATCGAAGATGCAGAAGATGGAAACGTTGAGGAACCAGTAATCCAGTGGAAAAAGAAATTACCAGTTGCACAGAAGCCTCAGATGGAGTGCATACTGGACAAGAGAATAGGCAGGAAGACCAGGAGAAAGCAATATTTTGAGTACCTGGTCAAGTGGAAGAACCACCCAGTGGAGGATGCTAGCTAGGAGACAGAGGCACTGATACTGAAGCATGGGTAGACTGTATAGGAGCTCATGAGCAGGAGCCCATGAGCAGGAGCCCATGAATCTTTTTGAGCCGAGGAGTATGATGCAGGAGCATCGCTCACTCAACCAAGCGAGCCAGCGCGTGGAGCAGGGAACAGCTGGACAGCGCCAGCATTCAAATTTTGGGAACATTGTAATATGGCTGCGCCAAACATTAATGAGTTGATGTGATGAAGCACACTTTGTATATGTAATGGACCTTGAGCGGGTAAGCTCTCGTCCTTAGGTAGCTGAGGCATTTATTTAGATTTAATGCAAGTAGATAACTAATTAAGGCTAGATTAGACAGTTTTAGTTTTCGAGAGGGAAAACGGAGTATAGACACCCTCCCTTGTATCAAAAAAAAAACAAAAACGTTCATTCAGCATTGAGAGCAAGAAGAGGAGAGCAGAGCAGAGGGCTGGTGAAGAACTTCCATGTACAGATATTGAATTAATAGGAGAAGCCCTGACTCAATTCCATGGATGTGTTTGATCTCTGTGTGTTATTGATATTATGCCTTTGCATGTTTGCTTCCTTTTATACTTATTTATTATATGCCGCTTATGTGATTGCATATCAGGTTCGAAACCTGAGGGAATGAAGGAATGAGTTTCAATTGATTCTCTGCTTGAGCTAGGAGATTCCTGCATAGAGTGCAGTCGAATTCCTCCGCATAGAGTGCGTTGAGGAGGCTAAGCAATTGAACTTTGCTCTCTTTTGCCCAGAGTTGGGTTTGAGGTATTCGAGCCATGCAGGTGAGTGCAGGTCGAATTTGAGTCTCAGTAGCAAGTCTGAGAAGGGACAGGTCGGGTTTGTTGCAAGCATGAATGCACAGGCCCCAGAACACTTCAACACTTTAGGAAGTGATTAAAGACCGAGCACAAGGAGCGTGTTCGAGAAAATCTCTGAAGGAGTCCGGGTTGACAAAAGCTCTGGAGGGATAGCCCCTTTGTTCTCAGTTGCATTGGATGAAGGTGGTGAGACTGGAGGATTCTTAAGAGGAAGAGAACCGACGGCTTGAATTGATCAAGGAGAGTCCCAAATTCCGGTGGACCGTCAGATCGTGGAGGAGTCGCGAGGGGTTTAATTCGCAGGTGCACAGAGGACCCTTTGCCATCGCACATCGACAAATCGGGGTTAGCGAGTGCAAGAATCACATGCACGCCGAAATCGTGAAGTGCAATCCCCCGATTTGATCGGAGTCGTCGAGCACTGGAGGGACAGGTGGCACAAACCCGAAACATCAGAATTTCGGCATTCGGGGTTCCCAACGGAAAGGGACTTGGGCGTCGTGGATTTGCGATCCGTGAAATCCCGAGGTTGACGTGGCTGCGTGGGACCCCAGAGGAATAGTGGAATACAGGTGGTGTATTCGCGTGGGATCGTCATTTCGGTACTCGTGGATTTGAAATATAAGGGCTCGGCATCGCGAGTAGCGATACCCCGAGGTTGACCGTTGACCATCGGGGATTCGGGGTTTCAGTGTTTGATGGCATGAGGGCAGTGTTGCAAGTCTCGCATTATTGCGAGATCCGATCTTCCGATACGCGAAGAGGAGATTGCCGAGGAGACTGTGGGTAAGAAACTCCCGAGGGAGTTGGAAGAACGTTAGCTCTTCGGGGGCCGAGAGAAAGAGAAGGTCCTGGTGGGGCGACCGTACCATCGAGGGCATGACTTTGCGTTACCAATGCTCTCTTACCAAAGTCTTAGGAGACTCACCAACATCCCTCAATGTCTACAATAGACACCTGGGTCTATTGAAAGGAATGGAAGGAGATAATTTATCCTCTCAACCTAAAGTATGAAATTATGACTGATGATAATCCTTTGGAGCCTATTACTCCTCGTCCTTTTCCACTATAGATGACTCCTGAGATATCCTATATGCAAATTTATACTTGAACTTAACATCTCTGATCACAACTATATTATGTTTTATTGGAATGAATATCATGTAAGACTTTGAGTTCATATTGTACCCTGTAATTATACCCTTCTATCCTGAAGGCTCGAACTTCGTCCTCTTCTACACTAGAACATGGATCTATAATGGACAACCAAATATCCTCAAATTAGTAATTTCTTTCTTCACTCCTAATAATTATTCGTCTGAAGTATTGTCCCCCAATATCCTTTGCGGACACTTCTTTTTCACATATACCATCGTGTTACATGCCTCTTACAAAAGAAACATAGGAAACTCTAGTTCATGTATCATAGACCTGGAAGAATAGATGATGGAAAGACTATTTCTCTCTACAACCGAATTTTGTTGAGGGTTGTATGAAACTTTTATCTCCCTATTGATACTTACATCCTTGCAGAAATCCTTGAATTCATTAGAGGTGTACTCTCCCCCATTATCTGACCTCAATACATTGATATTATTTCCTAGATGATTCTGCACTTGAGATTTAAACTCTTGAAATCATTTGAATATCTCATCCTTGGTATTCATAATGAATATCTAGGTTTTCTTGGAAAATTCATCAATACATGTCACATAGTATGATGATCCATTTACTGATGCTAGTGACATAGACCCACTCACATATGAATGGACAACATCCAATATCCCCTTCGACTTACCCTCACTTATAGGAAAATAAACCTTTGAATTATTTCCAAGTGAACACCCCTTGCACACTTCGTGTTGCTTAATATTGAACTATGGAAGACCTATAACAATCCTTATCAAAATTGCAAATTCTATGTAGTGCAATTGTCCCAACATCCTATGCCACAACTCATATAGGATGTCATTGTTGTGTACCAAAGCCTAAATAGGATTTCCCTACAACATGTACAGTGTTCCCTATCTAACCCTAATGACTATTTTTGTGTATGGGATACCTTTCTATGGATTTATAAGTACTTTCCCTCTCTGAAAAGTAATGGAAAAACCCTTATCCTCCATAGTTAAGGCTAAGATAAAATTATTCTTCAAACCTGGTTCACATCATGGGATTCTAACAAACCTCTTGAATCCATATGGAACATAAGTGTTCCCTCTCCATTCATTGCATACTTAGCATCATCACAAAGATTGACATGAAAAATTCATTCATTCTCCATCAGATTGATATACATCTCTTGTTCTTTTGTCATATGATGTGATGCCCCATGTTCTAGGTACCACATACTTCTGGTAGGTGTGATAGTAGAAAGGAATGAAACCAATGAATAATCCTTCTCAAAATTTGTTGAAAATGCATAAATCTATGTCTTTGATAATGTTGTTGTCTGCATATTCCCTTTACCCTTCTTCTTTTCCAAACACTAAGATGCATAATTTCCATTCTTATGACATGAGAATCACTTGATTTTACTAAAATCCTTCTTATTCCCTGGTTGCAATGATCCTCCATAATTGTAACCCTTCTAACTATAACTCTTTCCTTTGACCTTCCCTGTCTTACTAACAAGATCCAATTTCTCTTAACTACTTGCTCGCTTTCTACTCTTATACTTCTCCTGAGTCTCTTCTTAAATGGAATTATCTGAAAGCCTCTACCAATATGGAAGATGTTCCCGAGTAAAAATTCTCTTGACAAATGGTTGTCAAGACTTGCGAATACAATTCAATACCACATTCATGAGCTATATTTCCTCCATTTTCTCCCCTATCACTGCAATATAATCACACATATATGTGATCCTCATGAAATAGATGGTAACATTGTCATATATAGACATCTACATTGATCTGAGTTTATTTATTAAGATAATCTTCCTATTTTTTTTTAGTTCTCTAGAATAAAACTACCAAGGAAATAAAAGTATCTTTGGATATATTCTTGTAGGACATGTGAAGAATTGAATGCTCATTCACTCAATCCAATATTACCCACTTGTATTTGATCTCCTTCTTTTGATGAACTTCTGAATCTACAGGAACTATTAGTGGAGAAACTACTTTGTACACTAACTCCCAAAGGTCATACTCTCTTAATTCCAAGGTCACTCTTGATTTATAGGATAGGAATTTGGATGGTCCATCCAATCTGTCTTAAACTCTCAAAGGTGTTTCTTCCATCGCTTATAATTGATAAACTTCCCTGGAAATAAAATTCTATTGAAAAATGACATGTACTAGCCTATACAACTTCTTCTCACGCTATTTTCACTAACAACATGATTATTACATGTATACATGTTCTATTTTGTGTGATCTATAACCTAGTACCCATTCTATCCTCAGTGACCGATCCACTTCCAGTATGACTATTTCCCTGAAATTTTTCCTTTGATTTCATTCTTCTAGGTATGGATCTACTAATATCTCCTGTAGATTTGATAGATATGGTATAACCCACTATGGATTTGATATATAACTTTCTCTCAAGAGAAACTACTTTTATACCATGTTGAAATCCCTACTCTGACACCCAGGTATTTTTTTATCTAGTGATTTCCTTACTACAAATAAGATTAACATCTCATAAAACAAAAAAACATATTGTTGGACTATTTAGCTTAATAAAGTCAGAGGAAGCATAAATGGAAGCCAAAAATATAAACCACAATACAAAAATATATTCATCCCATCAACTAAGTTTATCATTCAAATAAATTCCAAGGTTACAAGGTCTCCCTTACTAGGAAAATGGACCAAATATAAAAGAGAGAAAGTACATCAAAGCCTTATTGGATGATCTACTTCGAAACTTATTGTACAATCCTTTACAGAACAAATGTGACTGTTACACTGATACCCACATTGTCCTACACTAATTGTATGATTGTAATGCTAAAACTCATGCTAATGTACATGAAATGTTCTATAATACCTGCACTATCTACAATGACTGATCCTTCTACTGCACAATTTTTCTCTCTCTTCCTATGGTCTATATCTCTATATGAAAGTCCTTCTCTACGTATAGAAGATCTCATTGAATCACATTCCTTTGTGATCCAACTCTCTATGTCTCAAATCAATATCACTCAATCAATATCAAAACATAAGTGTCTTCCTCCTTTACGCTAGCCTTGTTTTTATAAGATTGAATTATTACTTAACCCTAGTATCCAAAGTGATTGAAAAATAAGATTACTTCAATTGAAAAAACATCTATCATGCAATTCACTAATGTTAATTAAATAATTTCCTTAAATAAAATTCAACTTACTAATTACATGAACTTTACTTTAATAATCCATTTGATTAATGTAAATTTAGGGATATGTTGGGCCCCAACAACTCCCCCTATATTTTTACAAAATTTAAAGGGCCCCTATTAGAATCTTGATAATTAAAATGAGCTACAAAATCAACCTTTTTAAATAGTTCTATGTCTTGGCTTGCTTTGAGACAAAATTAAGACATTCACTATAGTATGAAACATTCATTACAAGAGTATATGTCAAAAGATAGAAATGAGCATAAAAATCTCAATTTAAACAAGAACATTAATTTTTATCAAATGTTTACTTTTGTTTAAATTATGATTATGTGTTCATTTTTTTGCTCATTAGCAAGTTTGACTATTTTGAATAATGTATTCAATACTTCATCAAATAATATCTTGGTTGGTTTCTCATTTTCATGAAATCATTTGGTGATATTAATTAATTAAATTCTTTTTTCATTTTGCATCTCATTTCAAAATAATAATAATCAAAGAATTATCTATCATTTGTTTGATTTTGTAAAAAGCCAAAATTAATATTTTTTCTCCATTAACTTGAAGCTTCTAGATAATATTTGAAATCAAATTATAAACAATGCTTGTTTATAAGTTATAATTAGATTAAATTCATTTTTTATTTTTCTAGATTTTGTTTTATTCACAATTTTTAGGTTGTTAATTTAGGTTTCTTTTTGTTTCACAGGTTTCTATTATCAAATATTTGATACGGATCTGATCATGGATTGATTTTATTATCCAAATACGTTCAAGATGATTGATCCAAAAATAAATTTGGATTTCTACAAATAATTTTATGAGCAACAACGGATAAAATTTGGAAAGGCGTCAAGATCCAACAAACGATTTTGCAGAACTCGTTGTACCCAAATCGTGAGGAATGAAGAAAATCTTGAACACCCAGAACCAAAATGGACCCATTTACCTTTTACATAGAGATTTTCCCAAACAAATGCACGATTTGAGAGATATTAGGGTCTCATTTAGAGGCAAATTTCAGGTGGCGGAAATTAATAGTGATGCCCAGACTGTTCATTCATTTTATAAATATATGAGAAAGATCAGAGCCAAGGGGATCCAAGAATTGGAGAGGAGGATTTTAATCCTTTCTATTTTGTATATTATTTCTTTTGTAAACTTTTTATTTCTTTTCAAATTGAGTAATGGATGGTTGGAATATTTGGGAGAATGGACGAATATTTTCAAAGAAGAATATGCAATTCCAGATTGCTTAATGGCCTTTGTCCTGTGAGTAAAATGGCTTTATTTTCATTATAATATATTCATATTCTTTGAATAATTTATCATGCATTGATTTAAATAGATTTAGTCTTTTTTATCAATACATTGTTAATTATTATCATTTATATATTAATTTTTCCAATCTTTAAAGTCTATTATCCAAAAAAATTCTTCCAGGACTATAGAATGGACAAGCGATTCCAAAAACTTAATAGAATGGCATATATGCATTTTGGCTTTAGCCTTTTGTTTATAATGTTGTTATTTATGTTTTTTTTAATCTTGTTACATGTGCAAGTATCATATCTTTAGATTAAATGATCTTTGATGTGTAGGAGGTTTATATTATAAATACCATCTATCATTTGCTTCATCAAAATACAAATGTTGTAATTCTATCTTCGATTTAAATAATGAGATTTATCTTTGAGTTTTAAATTGAATGATAATAATGCATAGATTGCTTCTAGATTTATCTTGTTGTAATCATGTATAATTATGAGATCACGGGATTATGTTTGTGTTTCATTTTTTGTCGTTAAAACCTAAGCTGTCAATACATGTTCTGAATTTATTTAAAACAGTCATAAGGTTCATTGCAAATTTCTCTCTTGGACATGGTAGTTGGATTTTCACCACTCATGCATGTGCTTGGATACACCTCACTAATTCACTAACATGATAGCTTCTTTTTATTTTTCTGTCATTTACATATCATTAAAACTAGAATGTATGGTTCAACTTTGACTATCCACATGTTCATGTTTAATTAACTTTTTTTTCCAAGATTCTTTAAATTTATAAAAGAAAAACAATAAATATTTGTATGTGGTTTCTTTATCTTCTTCCTACAAGCAATCATTTTTCACATCGATTTTCATAAGTTTTGATTAAAACTTGCATCTTGTAAATCATGTAAGTAAACGAGACTTGTATATCTTCTGTTTAAATAAAACTACTATAGTTACATTTGAACATATATACATATATATAGTGTGTTTAGTAATTAGTTGGTTATTTTTCTCTTTTATTCATTTCTTTTAGGATTCTTAGATTGGCTAATGGAGCCATTAAACCATAGATGATTTTAGGGGCTAAATTTCGCTCATGGGCTAATTTTCCATGGTTTTTCCCAAAAAAAGATTCTCTATTCTAAAAATGATTCGCCCAAATTCTATATGATAAAATTATTTTACCTTACAAATCGCCAAAATTTTATACAAATTATATAGAATCCTTAGAAATTTCAATATTTTTACAAAAATATCACCAAATATTTATAGTTGTCATATGGAGGATTACTAAGATTCGTCAAGGTTTCTACATTTTAAAATAAATTTCCATCCTTAAAATCATCCTTGCATTAAACCCATCAGAATGAGTTACACCAAACGTCTTGGGTTATTTATACAACCCTAGACCAGACTCGCTCTTCCAGTTGATGGATGGTCAATTTCGTCTGGCAACTGGATATAAGGCTTTGGATAATTTCCACACATATAGATACATATACCTTAGTGGAAATACTTGTTCAATGTTACCATGCATCAACACTCATATCCTCTTAACATCATACCACACTTGCGAGAGACTACATGTCAACTCATGCTCTGATACCACTTGTTGGAATGTGAAACCATTGAGAATATGTTAAGGAAACACCCATAAGGTAACATATCTGTATTGTTATTTCTTACAGTTAAATATTACAATATTCCCATAGTGGGATTATAAAACATTCCATAAACCTCTTAGAGAAAAATTACCGATAGGGATCTACATATTCCTATTGGACAAATCGGTAAGTGCAGATAGAAACTAATATCCCTAACTTCAACAAGAATCTAGAACAAAACATGGTAGAATAGAAGTTTCTCCTTAGATTTCATTGTCATATAAACTAGTTCAGAGAGAGATAAAAGACATACCTTTTAAATGACGTTTGATCCTTGCTAGTTTCTTCCTTTCTCCATCTTTGGATTTCTGGGATGGTGAACCTGTTACGAAGCACAAACCAAGAAAGAGAGAAAAAAATAATATATATATTCCAATGAAATCTATGTATAAGATCAAGGAGTTATACAATAAAAGTAAAGACAACTTTATAGGAAAGAAATGTATTACTGCATTATATTAAATCAAAGTGGAGAATACAAACCATGCCTTGATGTTGCAAGGTCTCTTCCAATGGCCATTTTATTCAACACACACACCTTTGATCCAATGCCTTTGATGAATAACATACACAACTTGACTTGGAGAGCTAAAGAAAAGCTATTTCAAGTATAATCTACAACATAATTCTTCATGCATAAGAAATCCTAGCCTTTCCCATGAGAGATCCCTTTTTATATAGGGTGAAAGAGGGATATATGAGGAGATTAATATGATCCCACTAAATCAAAGAAGAGAGTAATATCCAAACAGATCGTGGGACACCTCATCTTCTATAAGATTTCCTTCTAGAACCTTCATGAATTTCACTTTTTCTCTTGTTTGAGGATCATCGCACCCCATGCACAGGGAGCCTGCAGCAATGTCACAGTCCCATTTTGGTGCAAATTGTGACGATCAAGCATCATCTCACCCCAAACATTGATCAGGGTGCGACGATCTCCTTTGACATAGTTTTTAAGGAAGAAAATATAATCCAATTTTCACATGGAGAAAGTCTCTTTTAGTATCTTCAGTGAACATGAAAGTGAGTTATGCACATATAGTCAGTTGATCATACGAGTGACCAAAATAATGAGCAACACAAACACACACACACACACACACACACACACATATATATATATACGATCTTAAACATAACAACCACTATTAGGATATTTAGAAACTTAGCAGTTAGATAAGATGAACTTGCTCTTATGCCTCATTATGTTAAAGTGTGTTTCTTAGTTTGTTTCTTTAGTATGCATTATTCTGCATCTATAATAAGACAATCACTATGTGTTTCCAACATAGAGTGATATCACAACTCATATTCTCATTGATCTTAACTGCTACATTGATCCATGGATTAACACCGAATTGTTACATGATCTCTATTTAAATATCATGTAGGTTCATTTGTTGATGATCAATTATGAGAAACTCTCTGTAATATATTTTCTTTTGCATTAATAAATTGTATCAACTGACCACATTGGTTGGGGCCGTGAATGTTTCCCAAAAGGGGTATCACCACATAAAAACATCGGTGTGTTGATCTTTTATATATTTTGTTAAGCCCTAATATTGGCTCATTAACCATTAATTAGGGCATATTATATTAGTAATGTTATTTTATTTATGTCGGCTTTAGGCCATTAGTTGTAATTATACCTCCTAGTCTCCTATATATACCAAGGTGACATTTTCATTTTGAATCATCTTGTACTTGAACATTTAAGTGGGGTAAAAGGAGGTTGCCCCCTCGAAGAGGATTATTATCTAAATTTATCTCTTTTTCAAGGCATTGAGTACTTTTTCTAATCTTTTTCTATGCTATATTGATATTTGGTTCTTAACATATGGTATCAGAGCTCAAGGTCTTGGGGTTTCGCTGCTACATCTGAGACACCTTAGAATTTTTGATATAATTTTTTTTCTACAATGTTTCAGAAGGAATGGATTGGATTATATTTATTAGATGGATCAAGGTACGTTGGGTTTAAATTTCAGCTCCTGAGGCCTTACACTTTCGTAGATACAGCCTGTACAAGATAGGGTTCTGGAATCATCCTGAACTAAGTCATTGTGGAATTTTCGCTATAAAAACGTTTCTGTATTGTTTCAAACCCTGAAATATGAAGGATATTCATAGAAATTAGTAAGGTATCTGTGGTAAAAATTCCATCTTCTAGGTCATTTTAAATTTGTAGAGACACCCTGTGTAAGATAGGGTATCTCACTATTCCTATTGACTAGTCTCAATAAGGTGTTCCAGGTAAAAAAATCATAACTTATTCCTAGAGTATCCAAATTGAGTGGGATTAGTTTCATTGGATCATGGATATTCTTTAGTATTTCTGGTATGAGTTTTGAAATTTGTATCAATTATTTTGTGCGGAGCATGCTATACAAGTGAGATCTCCTGGAAAAGCCAAAAATCGGAAAGTTGTGGGGAATTTACCATAAATTCTACTTGGCACATCCAATTTTGATAAGACCTATGGAATTACAGAGGAGAAATATTAGAGAACTACATAAAATAAATTTTCATACCCAGAAGGGTCGAAACTTGGGACATACAACAGAAGAAAGATTGTCTAGTAAAACCACCTCAAAATCAAGGTTCAAAAGTGATACTTGGCCAACATGCCACCCAAAAAGGGAACTTCTACACCAAATAAGCCTCCATACAATCCTACTTAGACTCTTGATGATGGTGAAGAAATGCCTAGGGACATAAATGATTTACAAAAAAATATAGTAACAAAATATGAACTACAAGAGATGGAAGTTATGTTGGAGGCAAAGATGGATGGTTTAAAAGAGGAGATCATGGAAGTATTGAAAAATTTCAAAATAGAGAAGACGCCTGAAAGTGAAAATGAATCCGATGAAATTCATGATGAGGACACAAGGAAAGTGAATCAAGAATGGAGAAACTCCAACCTTGGGTTGAAGACCAACCATGTTCCTAAGATCGATATGAGGAAGTTTGATGGCAATGAACCAATCACATGGATACTTTAGATGGATAAATTCTTTGATCTACATAATGTGCCACATACACAAAAGGTACGAATTGCTTCTTTATATTTAGAACCTAATCAATTTGTATGGTATCGATGGATTTTTTCTCACAAATCACTCGTCTCTTGGACAATTTTCACGGAATAAATGATAGCACACTATGAGGATACAAGGAGCAATACCTTCTTTATCCAATTGATAAATCTCAATAAAAAGGGTTCAGTTACCGATCACATTGAGAAATTCTAAAGATTGAATATAAAGGTAACCTATATTCCAGATGATAACTTTTTTGATGTATTCATAGGAACTTTAAAGGATAAAATTCAACATGAGGTTCTCCTTTGGGAACCCAAATCATTGGAGAATGCATTAAAGGTGGCAAGAAATGTTGAAAGTAAAAATATGGCTATGACTACTAGAAGGACCAATCCTAACATCTATAGAGAGAACAATGCTCCTTATTCTAAAAAACCTCTACCTACAAGGTTGACACCTCAACAAATGGAGGAATAAAAGAAAAAGGTTTATGCTTTAATTGTAACAGCAATTACAGTGAGGGACATAAGTGTGGTGAGAAGAAATTATTCTAGATAGATTGTGAAGAGGAAGAAGAAGAAGAACAAGAACCATCTCAAGATGAAAACGTAGAAGCAATTTCATCTGAAGAGTTGACTCCTAGGATATCGTGTAATGAATTGGCTGGAATTAGTACCCCTCAAACCCTAAATATCGAAGGATACATCAAAAAGAAAAAGGTAATAGTCCTAATTGATTCTGGAAGTACTCATAATTTCATTCGCTATAAATTATCCAAATCTCTCAATTTCTTTGTATATCAAGCGCCATAGTTTCAAGTAATGATTGCAGATGGAGGAACTATCAATTTCTTAGGAAAATGCAATAATATCAATCTTAATATGGGGGAATATGTAATGAATAGTCCAATGATTTCTATACCCATGGGTGGTGCAGATGTTGTACTAGAAATCCAATGGCTACAATCATTAGGAACAATGGCTTTTAATTTTCAAGAACTTTTCATAAAATTTTCATTGGAAGGAAAAGAAATTGAGGTAGGAGGTATCACAGGGAAACCCAGTAAGGTGATGAGCTCTAATGGCATGACTGAATTATTGAAAAATGGGCATCAAGGTGTTATTGCACAACTATGCTTACTAGATGATCAAACATTCCAAAGTATTTGAAGATATTCCCAAAGGTCTTCCACCCACTCGAAATCATGATAATGAAATTCAACTAATTCATGGGAGTGTTCCTCCTAACATCAGACCATATAGATACCCTTACACCCAAAAGAGTGAAATTGAGTGCATGGTTGAAGAAATGTTAGAGGTTGGCATTATTAGACCTAGCCAAAGTTCTTACTCTACACCAGTGGTAGTTGTATTCAAGAAAGATAGCTCATGGCATATGTGTCCATATTATAGAGAGATCAACATGATCACTATTAAATATAAGCTTCCCATTCCCGTCATTGATGAATTGTTAGATGAACTACATGGAGCAATCTATTTCAAGAAATTGGATCTCTGTTCAGGGAATCATCATATCAGAATGAAGGAAGAAGATATCCCAAAAATAACATTCCAAACTCATGAAGGCCATTATGAATGTTTGGAAATGCCTTTTGGCCTTACAAATGCACCTTCCACATTCCAAGGGTTGATGAAATCCATTTTCAAGCCCTTCCTTCGAAAATTTGTGTTAGTATTTTTCGATGATATACTAATCTATAGCAAGTCTTGGGAGGATCATGTGTGACATGTTGACAAGGTGCTACAACTACTAAAGGAGCAACAACTATATGCCAAACCATCCAAATGTTTCTTTGNAGTAAAGGAGGTAGAGTATTTGGGTCATATTGTATCTCATGAAGGTGTCAAGGTAGACCCTAACAATATTAAGGCCATGATGGACTGGTTGATTCCCAAAACATTGAAGAATCTTAGAGGATTTTTGGGTTTGACAGGTTACTACCGCAAGTTTGTTTGGAACTATGGAAGAATAACATCACCTTTAATGGCACTAACTAAGAAGGATGCATTTTCATGGACTCTAGAGGAAACTAAATCTTTTGAACAACTTAAAGAGGTGATGTGCAAAGCTTATGTCTTTACCACTCCAGACTTCAAAAAAACCTTTATTGTGGAATGTGATGCCTCGAGAAATGGAATTGGTCCTATCCTAATGCAAGAAGGAAGGCCTCTAGATTTTGAAAGTCGACCACTCAAGGGAAAGGACCTACAGAAACCCATTTATGAGAAGGAAACTATGGCAATACTACATGCATTGAAGAAATGGCATCCTTACTGTTGGGCTCCAACAACTCCCCCTATATTTTTACAAAATTTAATGGGCTCTTATTATAATCTTGATAATTATAATGATCTATAAAATCAACCTTTTCAAATAGTTCCATACCTTCGCTTGCTTTGAGACAAACTTAAGACATTCACTATCGTATGAGACATTTATTACAAGAGTATATGTCAAAAGTTAGAAACGAGCATAAAAATATCAATTTAAACAAAAACGTTAATTTTTATCAAATGTTTACTTTCGTTTAAATTATGATTATGTGTTCATTCTTTTGTTCATTAGCAAGTTTGACTATTTTAAATAATGTGTTCAATACTTCATCAAATAATATCTTGGTTGGTTTATCATTTTCAAGAAATCATTTGGTGATATTAATTAATTAAATTCTTTTTTCATTTTACATCTCATTTCAAAATAATAATAATCAAAGAATTATCTATCATTTGTTTGATTTTGTAAAAAACCAAAATTAATATTTATTCTTCATTAACTTGAAGCCTCTAGATCATATTTGAAAGTAAATTATAAACAATATTTGTTTACAAGTTATAATTAGTTTAAATTCATTTTTTATTTTTCTAGATTTTGTTTTATTCACAATTTTTAGGTTATTAATTTAGGTTTTTTTTTGTTTCACAGTTTTCTATTATCAAATATTTGACATGGATATGATCATGGCTTGATTTTATTACTGAAATACGTTCAATATGATTGATCCAAAAATAATTTTGGATTGCTACAAATAATTTTATGAGCAAAAACAGATAAAATTTGGAAAGGCGTCAAGATGAGACATGCGATTGTGCATAACTGATTGCAGCCAAACCGTGAGGAATTTGAATAAATGGTTGAAAACCCAAAAATCAAATGGACCCATTTACCTTCCCCATAAATATTTTCCACAAAAAATTCACGATTTGAGCGATATTGATGTCGTTTTAAGAAGAAAATTTCAGGTGGCGAAAATTAATAGTGACGCCCAGATTGTTCATTCATTGTATAAATATATCAGAAAGTTCACATCCATGGGCATCCAAGAATTGGAGAGGATAATTTTAATCCTTTCTCTTTTGTATATTATTGCTTTTGTAAACCTTTTATTTATTTTCAAATGGAGTAATGGATAGTTGGAATCTGTGGGAGAATGGACGAGTATTTTCAAAGAAGAATATGGAATTCCAGGTTGCTTAATGGGTTTTGTCCTATGAGTAAATTGGTTTTATTTTCATATAATATCTTCATATTCTTTGAATAATTGATTATGCATTGATTTAAATATATTTAGTCTTTTTTATCAATACATGGTTAATTATTATCATTTATGTATTAATTGTTTCAATCTTTAAAGTCTATTATCCAAAAAACTTCTTCCAGGACTACAGAATGGACAAGTGATTCCAAAAACTTAATAAAATGACATATATGCATTTTGTCTTTAGCCTTCTGTTTATAATGTTGTTATTGATGTTTTTTTAATCCTGTTACATGTGCAGGTCTGATATCTTTAGATTAAATGATCTGTGATGTGTAGGAGGTTTATATTATAAATACCATCTATCATTTGCTTCAATCAAAATATAAATGTTGTGATTATATCGTTAATTTAAATAATGAGATTTATCTTTGAGTTTTAAATTGAATGATAAAATGAATATATTGCTTCCAGATTTATCTTGTTGTAATCATGTATAATTATGAGATCACACGTGTATGTTTTTGTTTCCTTTTCTGTCATTAAAACCTAAGCTGCCAATACATGTTCTGAATTTATTTAGAACAATCATAAGGTTCATTGCAGATTTCTCTCTTGGACATGGCAGTTGGATGTTCACCACTCATGCTAATGCTTGGATACACCCCACTAATTCACTGACAGGATAACTTCTTTGTATTTTTTTGTCATTTACATATCATTGAAACTAGAATGTATGGTTCAAGTTTGACTATCGACATGTTCATGTTTCATTAACTTTTTTTTACAAGATTCTTTAAATTTATAAAAGAAAAACAATAAATATTTTTATGTCCTTTCTTCATCTGCTTCGTAGAAGCAATCATTTTTCACATCAATTTCTGTAAGTTTCGATTAAAACTTGGAGCTTGTAAATCATGTAAATAAACGAGACTCGTATATCTAATGCAAAAATACAAATACTACAGTTACATT
>ML781739.1:1025789-1049178 GCA_009831015.1 Picea engelmannii
TATATATATTTATATATTTATACACACACAGTGTATAGTAATTAGTTATTTATTTCATATCTTTTATTTGTTTTATTTGTTTCTTCTAGGACTTTTAGATTGGCCAACGGGGCCATAAAACCCATCAGAACGAGTTATATCAAATGGATTGGGTTATTTAGACAACCTGTGACCCGACTCGTTCTTCCAATTGATGAGCAATCATTTTTTCCCGTCAACAAATGGCACTAGAAGGAGGGTCGAGGTCGATTTAATGATTAAATGTTTCACCCCTCATCTTTTCATAATTCCATATTTATAAATCCTTCTTATGTATCATATTATAATGCACTACAAGGCAGGCTAACTATTTCGAGTCAATTTCTTCAAATTCTTAATGGCTCCTGCCCAAATCATTGTGTGGGAACATGGTTTTAATGTATCACTACCAATTATTTCCAAGAAGACAGTTGATCTCTTATCATAACTCACCTTTGATGGTGAAGGGAACACATCTGTAGAAGACCATATTTCTATTTTTTTTTATAAGTGTTTAAGACATAAGATCAACGATTCTAATGTTACATGCAGATTGTTTGCTCTCACTTTTCGAGGTCGGGTTAAGGTTTGGTTTGAATCTTTTTGGGCTAATTCTATTCATTCTTTGTCTGAGTTTGTATGTGAGTTTTTATCAGATTTTAGCAACTATGATTATGATGAATTAAGTGAAGAATTAAGTTGCTTAAGGAAAGAAAATGGTGAATCATTCAATGATTTTTCAATTAGGTTCATTCATGTTGGTATTAGATTCCCTTTGAAAGAAATGTTGTTTATTAATTAATGGTTTGAATGTCTCGTTTCTTTCCCAGAAAAGAAAGATCAATTAATTGTTGACCAATCTGAATTGAGAACTAACACTCAATCTCAAGATGGTTCAAATTTTCATGTTGATCTTGAAGATTTTGAAGCACCACAATTTTTGTCAACTTATTTCATTTTGGAAAATCATGAGCCACATAATGAAATTGTCACATCTAATCATTCTTTACAAACAATGTCTCCTCGTGTCGAAGAAGGAATCTTTACTTTAAAATATGACAATTTTCCCACTCTCATAGATTTTATAACAGTTTCTAAAGTAAAAGAGGTCGAATTTGAAGTTTATAATCATGTGGATGATAAATATTCCCCTAATTTAGTTGAACATATCCATGATCAATCAGTGGGAGACAAAATCATTAGGCAGACTATTAATCAACCATCTATCTCTAGTGATTTGCTCTCAAATTTTCCCTTACATAATGAACCAAATTGTCTCTTAGAAACTGTCTCATATTCTTTAAAAGAGAATACAACAAAGGGAACAAAACCATATTTTGAAACGTATATACCTATCATTTCAGGAGATTCATTTCGTCTCCTCAATTCTTCTACATGTTATTCCTTGTACGCCGATATTTTTTATCCTAATGTTGTGCAATTGCATGTTCCATATTGCCTTGGAGAGAATTCAACATTATATAATCAGGTACAAAGAGATTACCAAATAGAAGATAAAGAGGAAAATAATTCTACCCATTAACAAATCAATTCTTATTCTCATCAATTATCCATGGGTAAATCAAGAAATGATTTGAAAGAGTCTCAAATTTCATCTTCCATTGATTCATCTCAATTTGTGATTAATGAAGAATCTAGATTTTTCCATGATCGATTATTTGAGGTTGAAAAGTATAATCGGCCAAATATTATTACCAATGATGATTATTCAAAAATGTTGGTCATTCCATTTATTCCACCTAAAATAGTTAATCTTGAAGTATTTAAGATCAATGAAAAGTTTAAAGAGAATGAGACATTTCTTTTCCGATCGAGAATCACGATAAGTTCTGGCCATCTTGATCCGACCTTCTTACAAGATTCTTTCCTCGATAGTCTAATACTTTATTTTCATCAGGAATATTTGTCATATGTGAATTCTTCCGAACAATCCCATGTTAGTAATTGCATGTATTATGATAGGGTTGAAAATTGGTTGGAGTATTCATATCTCGAAAAGTTTCCAGGGAATGATAAGATTATCTTCACTTTATTAAGAGATCAAGGAGATAACTTTAACACACTCATTTTACATCCTTCAAATGGAGAAAATATGGAACAAAAGGAAAATTTCCGGGAGGATGGGGAACTTCTGTCTAGGCTGATGGTTATGTGAGGTCCCCATAACTCTCACAAGCTTCACAATCTCATTTTTTCATATTTTTGTGACCCATATAATGACAAAATTGTAGAATGGCTGGAGGATTCATACAAAAATAATGTTCAAGGGAATGGTAAGGTCATGCTTTCTTTGTTTTTAAATGATGATGATAAAGGTAAGTATGATATATTTTTTTTATTTTTCGATATACTACCATTTGTTAGTAATATTTGATCTTATTTTCATTGCAGGATTGGATTTACTCCGATGACTACATTCGAAGCATGACTTCACTTAGTATTTTTGATTTGTTTAGTAGTTAGAGTAGGTTTAGGAATAGGTTTTCTTTTAGTTTTATTTCTCAGTTTTTCTCTTTGTAATAATGCAGTTATGAACACAAGCGGGCACACCAAGAGAACCATAATATGAATGTTGTCAGGGAAGTCCACTTTAAATATTTTTCTCTCTTCTTTTTGTTGAATATTTCTTTTCAAAAACGCAGTATCATCATGAAAATTTTAAATGGACAGTAAAGAGATAAGTAAATTTAAACTATCAATTCAACCCTGACCCAAGGTGCCACGAGTAGGACTGCACTCATATTAATGAGAATTTTCCTATTTTTAGTCTCTTTTATTTTTAATAATAATGCTTGGTCAAGGTAACATCTTATGCATCACTATCTTAAGAAAAGAATTTGCTCGCACATGATATTTTATATGATTTAGTTCTTCCTTTATTTTACAATGAGATGATAGTGGATACAAAAACTCAAGTTTATCTTTGGCCAAAATCATTTCCTAAAAAGTTTTCTTTTGCTATTTTGATTTTGTGTACTTCTGATTTTCAATCTCATTAATAAAATTTGATTTGGTTTGTTGTGTGTTTTTTTTTTCTTTCATTATTTTGAATGAGTTTTCTTCTTATCTTTCATTTTGAATCAATATATTTCTGATCAAAGAACTATTTTCGAAGGAAGTATTTATTTTAAGACTTGTGTTTTTTAAGCAAATTGAAATAGTTCAAAGAGGTTCTGGTATTAACATATAGCTCAGACAATTGATTTTTAAGTCAATTGTCACTCTCATTTTGTCCTCAAATTATCTTTGCTAGAGTATTACACCAGAGATATGGTTTAAATCTTTGAGAATTACGATGAGCTTTAAACTTTTTATGCTGTCCATATTCTTAAGGAATCACTTTTAAGTGCTTCCCCATTCTCTAGATGATTTCTTAAAGGAAATCTAAAATCTCTAAACCATGATAAAACTTCCAGTTTTGAACGCAAATAAATAACATGGTCAACTATTCACCTATATTGCAATTAACCTCCAGTATCACCCCGCTCTCTTTGTCATCAAGAAATCTATAATTGTATTATTATTTAAAAGTGGCATAAGAGAGTTGAAAGCACTTATGTGTGGGATGTGTGTGTAAACCCGTCGGGGTACTGAATAGGCTCGCTGGCAGCGGGTAAATGCATACATGATACCGAGAAAACTTTGTTGGGGTACTGAATAGGCCTGATAGCAATGAAGCAATGTCGGGTTGAGAGGTAGTAGGTATATTTTTTTGAAATAGCTTTTATGGAAGTATACATCATGTGGATACAACTATTGGATGGGATTAAAGCATTTGAGTGGGATAAATGACATCCCTATCGAGGCTATGGATACCTGCTGGTAACAGTGGCTCTATAAACGGTATTGAAGTTCTTTTATAAACATCGTGACTTTTTGATTAAGACATTATTTCAGGTTATAATACCCTGCAAAGAAAATTCTATTGTCTGGATATAATATTGAGCTTATCCTAATACTATATGGTCTCGGAGTGAATTTATTCAGGGAGCTTAAATCCTTTTTCAAGTCTTATTAATTTCTTCCTAAGATGAAATATTACCAGATCAAAGATAACTTCTTCACCTAGTAAGTCGCCAGTTGTTGGGCCCCAACAACTCCCCCTATATTTTTACAAAATTTAATGGGCCCCTATTAGAATTTTGATAATTATAATGAGCTACAAAATTGACCTTTTCAAATAGTTCCATACCTTGGATTTCTTTGAGACAAACTTAATACATTCACTGTAGTATGAGACATTTATTACAAGAGTATATGTCAAAAGTTAGAAACGAGAATAAAAATCTCAATTTAAACAAACACGTTAATTTTTATCAAATGTTTACTTTCATTTAAATTATGATTATGTGTTCATTCTTTTGCTCATTAGAAAGTTTGACTATTTTGAATAATGTGTTCAATACTTCATCAAATAATATCTTGGTTGGCTTCCCATTTTCATGAAATCATTTGGTGATATTAATTAATTAAATTCTTTTTTCATTTTGCATCTCATTTCAAAATAGTAATAATCAAAGAATTATCTATCATTTGTTTGATTTTGTAAAACACCAAAATTAATATTTTTTCTCCATTAACTTGAAGCTTCTAGATCATATTTGAAATCAAATTATAAAAAATATTTGTTTATAAGTTATAGTTAGTTTAAATTCATTTTTTATTTTTCTAGATTTTGTTTTATTCACAATTTTTAGGTTATTAATTTAGGTTTCCTTTTGCTTCACAATTTTATGTTATCAAATATTTGATATGGATTTGATAATGACTTGATTTTATTATCCAAATACATTCAATATGATTGATCCAAAAATAATTTTGGATTACTACAAATAATTTTATGAGCAACAACAAATAAAATTTGGAAAGGCGTCAAGATCATACATGCGATTGTGCATAATTGATTGCAACCAAACCATGAGGAATTTGAAGAAACAATTGAAAACCCAGAACTCAAATGGACCCATTTACCTTCCTCACAGAGATTTTACCAAAAAAATGGATGATTTGAGAGATATTGATGTATTTTTACGAGGCAAATTTCAGGTGGCGAAAATTAATAGTGACGCCTAGATTGTTCATTCATTGTATAAATATATGAGAAAGTTCAGAGCCATGGGAATCCAAGAATTGGAGAGGAGGATTTTAATCCTTTCTCTTTTGTATACTATTGATTTTGTAAACTTTATATTTCTTTTCAAATGGAGTAATGGATGGTTGGAATCTGTGGGAGAATGGACGAGTATTTTCAAAGAAGAATATGGAATTCCAGGTTGCTTAATGGCTTCTGTCCTCTGAGTAAAATGTTTTTATTTTCATATAATATCTTTGTATTCTTTAAATAATTGATTATGCATTGATTTAAATATATTTAGTCTTTTTTATCAATACATTGTTGATTATTATCATTTATGTATTAATTTTTTCAATCTTTAAAGTCTATTATCCAAAAAAAATCTTCCAGGACTACAGAATGGACAAGTGATTCCAAAAACTTAATAAAATGGCATATATGCATTTTGGCTTTAGCTTTTTGTTTATAATGTTGTTATTTATGTTTTTTTAATCTTGTTACATGTGCAGGTCTGATATCTTTAGATTAAATGATCTGTGATGTGTAGGAGGTTTATATTATAAATACCATCTATCATTTGCTTCAATCAAAATATAAATGTTGTGATTATATATTTGCTTCTATATTTATCTTGTTGTAATCATGTATAATTATGAGATCATAGGTTTATGTTTTTGTTTCCTTTTCTGTCATTAAAACCTAAGCTGCCAATACATGTTCTGAATTTATTTAGAACAATCATAAGGTTCATTTCAGATTTCTCTCTTCGACATGGCAGTTGGATGCTCACCACTCATGCAGATGCTTGAATACACCTCACTAATTCACTGACAGGATAGTGTCTTTGTATTTTTTTGTCATTTACATATCATTGAAACTAGAATGTATGGTTCAGCTTTGACTATCCACATGTTCATGTTTCATTAACCTTTTTTTCCAAGATTCTTTAAATTTATAAAATAAAAACAATAATTATTTTTATGTGCTTTCTTTATCTGCTTCCTAGAAGCAATCATTTTTCACATCCATTTTCGTAAGTTTCGATCAAAACTTGTAGCTTGTAAATCATGTAAATAAACGAGACTTGTATATCTTTTGCTTAAATACAACTACTACAGTTACATTAGAACATATGTGTGTGTATATATATATATATATATATATATATATATATATATAGTGTTTAGTAATTAGTTAGTTATTTCATGTCTTTTATTTATTTTGTTTGTTTCTTCTAGGACTTTTAGATTGGCCAACAGAGCCATTAAACCCATCAAAATGAGTTGTATCAAATATCTTGGTTTATTTAGAAAACCCTGGACTGGACTCGTTCCTCCAATTGACGAACGATCATTTTTGCCCGTCAACACTTACCTGATAGGTAGGCACTTCAAGGTGAAAATAGATCAAGATAGTCTTAAATACTTCTTGGAACAAAGACTATCTTCAAAAGAACAACAAAAATGGGTAACCAAGATATTGGGTTATGATTTTGAAATCGTCTATAAAAAAGGGAAGAAAAATGTTGTGGCATATGCACTCTAAAAAAATGATGAATATGTTGAGGCCTTTCTTTGTGCTATCTCAATCATCCAACCCGATTGAATAATAGAAGCAAGGGATGAATGGAAGAATGACGAAAAAGTGTGGACTCTCATTCAAAGGTTGCAGCAGGATTCTAGTGCATCAGATATATTTACATGGAAAAATGATTCACTATGGTACAAAGATCACTTATATTTATGTTAGACCTCCCAACTAAAAAAAAATGTACTATTGGAATTGCACACCTCTCTAGTAGGAGGGCACTCGGGATTTTTAAAAACCTACCATAGAGTCAAGAAGGATATTTTTTGGGATGGCCTTAAAACTGATGTTCAAAGGTTTGTGGAAGAATGTTTGGTTTGCCAACAAAATAAGGTGGAAAAACTTAATACCCCAGGTATTTTACAACCATTATCCATCCCAAGTCAGTGTTGGGAGGAGGTTTCCATGGATTTCATCATAGGGTTACCAAATTCTAAAGGAAAGAGTGTCATAATGGTGATTGTTGATAGACTGACCAAGTATGCACACTTTTGTGCACTCTCTCATACCTTCAAAGATATTATAGTTGCTACTTCATTCATGGAGACAGCTCCAAAGCTACATGGCAGCCCAAAGATTATTGTAAGTGAGAAAAATTCCATCTTCACTGGACATTTTTGGACAAAATTATTTTCTTGTTTGGGTACTCAATTGGCTCATAGCTCATCCTATCATCCTCAATCTGATGGACAAACTGAGATAGTGAACAAGTGTCTGGAAGGATACCTTCATTTATTTGTCTCTGATAAACAAACACAATGGTTCAAATGGTTACCCTTGGCAGAATGGTGATATAACACTTCCTTTCATAATGCAACAAAAATGACACCATTTGTGGCACTTTATGGATACCACCCTCCCTACATCACTTCTTCTCTAAAAGAAAAATCTAAGGTTCAAGAAATGGAAGATCTCATAGAGAATCAACAACAAGTTCTCCAAATCTTAAAGGACAACCTAACCATGGCACTAAATCACATGAAACAACAAGTAGATCAACATCGTAGTGAATGAAGTTTTGAAGTAGGGGATTGGGTGTTTTTAAGACTACAACCATACAAACAAATGTCCCTCAAGAAAGCCAAAAAGGATAATAAATTATCACCAAAGTACTATGGCCCTTATAAGGTGTTGCAAAAGATTGGTACTATGGCATACAAATTGGATTTTCCTGCTTCTTCTTGAGTACACCTAGTTTTCCATGTTTCATCATTAAAGAAGGTTATTGGCGATAAGATCCCATTTCAAACTATATTTCCAGAATGTGACGAGGAAGAAAAATAATATTGGAGCATGAAGCTATCACTAACACAAGAATTTTCTACCTGAGGAATAGATTCATTTCATAGTATCTCATTAAATGGAGGAAACTACCAGCTGAAGATTCCACTTGGGAAGGTGAGTCTTCTGTACAAAATCATCCAGAGTTACTCAAGCATTGCAGACAACACTTGTCTCAAGGGGAGGGGCCTGTTAATCCCTAATATTGGCTCATTATCCCTTAATTGGGGCATATTATATTAGTAATGTTATTTTATTTATGTCCTCTTTAGGCCATTAGTTGTAATTATACCTCCTAGTCTCCTATATATACCAAGGAGACATTTTCATTTTGAATCATCTTGTACTTGGACATTTAAGTGGGGTAAAAGGAGCTTTCCCCCTCAAAGAGGCTTATTATCTGAAATTATTTCTTTTTCAAGGCGTTGATTACTTTTTCTAAGGTTTTTCTATGCTATATTGATATTTGGTTCTTAACATATTTATGTGAGTTGTTACTAAAGGTGTTCATCCTATGTTGGAAAACCTATGTTGTTCAACATGGTATCAGAGTGTATTTGAAGACCCAATTCTGTTTTAGATTGAGATCTTCAAGACATTTTGTTGCATATATCATTTCTGTTGTGGAATTATGGGCCAAGAGAACCGCTCCATTGCATTTGGAGCACTTCTTTCAACTAGAATTTATTTATTTATTTATTTTTATGTCTGGTGGAATCAACAACTAGTTGGGCACATGCTCGTGTTACACGTGGCCATGTTATCCAACTGCTACCACTATAACGTCCAGGTGTTCCCACGATGACCCTTATGTGGCACACATTGTAATTCAGGGGGAGTTGAACTCGAAACCTCATGGAACTTCATTTTCATGGCACTTGCCAATTGAGCTGCCCCCCGGGGGAAACTAGAAATGCTTTTATTTTCAATCTAAAAAGTTTTTGTTTTCCCAAGATATGACCATTTCACTCAGATCTGATGGTATAAAGCATGAATACACCATTTTAAGTTTTTAGAGAGATAATATTTTGGTTTTAGCTTAGTCTCATTTTTTTATTTCCAAGTTGTTACTCTTTCCTATGTGTTTATTCTCTTTTCCTTACTCTCTATGCGATCTCAACAAATAAAAAACAAAGCAGAAAAAGTTTTATTATTTTCATATACTCTTTTTCATGCACTCTGAGCGAACTCGGTAAATAAAAAATAGAGTGAAAACTTGCATTTTATAGTTAAGCTAACTGAGATCTAACTCTTTTTTGGGTCGAGAAGAGAAGTTTTTTTTTTTGTATGTGAAAACATGGAAACATTTTTTTTTAGCATGCACTCTAAGGCCATATTCCACAACAACAACAACGACAAAAATAACGAAAACAACAACAACACCCCCAATCCTCCTTCTTAAGATTCTAATGTGTTTTGTAGTAGCTCACTTGGTTAAAATTTGTTTTATTAAGTAAGAGGTTTAGAGTTCAAGTCTCTTTTTGATAAAAATTTTAAAAACTTCATGTATTCATTGTAAAGTGCATTTCACTTAGTTATAAAAGTGATTCATTATTAAATAACTTCAATATTTTATTTTAAGTTATTTGTTTTTCATGCAACTTTCATTTATGCGGTAAATTCATTGTAAAAGTGATTCTCACTTGTTCTATAAAAGTGGTCACTTCATAAGAAAATTATTTGTAAAAGTGAGGTTATGAGAAATTTAGTGAAGAAGGGGCATCACCACTTCAACCAACTTCTACTTTCCACATGACTCTTTGGTTACTATTTATGCCTTTTTTCATAAGAGCATTAATTTCACATCCGAAGTCAGTTTTTAGTGCCATTTTTTTTAAGTAACCTATTTTTTTGAAAACTTTCCTCCCAGACAATCATTTTAATATTTTAAATCAATATTATCTACATATTTAATATAATTTCTCATGATGATATTTTTCTTATTAGTACCCACTACTTCTCATGGAAATCCCATATAAAAGATGCATTAAGAAGTAAAATATTGTACTAGATTACCTTGGGAATAAAACAAGAACCCACCAACAATGAAAATAAATTCAAATGGGATGATAAGAGTAAAAAATCACATGGACTAATCAGAATGTCCATCTCTCATGGTTTAAGGTTTCACCTTCAAGGAATTGATGCCTCGGATCGAGCTTGGGAAAATATTGAAGTTGTGTTTGGTAAACTCAATATTATTCGATCCCACCAATTGAAAAATTAGTTAATTACTTTATGTTCAAATGATTTTCCTTTCATTGAATATTTCTTATCTAAGGTCAAAACACTTATAATTTAATGTATAGAATTAAAAATAGATTTGAAAGAAGATCGATGAATATATGTCATTATTACAAATATTGGTAGTGCATATTTTATTTGTGTATCTACCTTTTATGCCACCAGATAATCTCTAAGGAGTGCTTATAAACAACCCTCTCGAGAGTATTTTTGTGATTCTCTAATTTGAAACCAAGATAAGCCTTTGGAAACAAAATTGATTATCACTACAGGTACATCCAACAAAGGTGTAGTGGTATAACATAAATATAAATACAATAATCCCAAGAAGTGACATCCTTTCCACAACAACAAGAAAAATAGGGGTCCCAAACCCCTTCCTCAAGATTCTACTCATAATGGCGACAAAGAAGAAAAGTACAAAAGTAACAAGATTGAGAGACATTGCAACTTTTGTGGAA
The DNA here is from genome assembly GCA_009831015.1 of Picea engelmannii. NCBI lineage: Eukaryota > Viridiplantae > Streptophyta > Pinopsida > Pinales > Pinaceae > Picea > Picea engelmannii. Next base: position 1,036,476 of record ML781739.1, read on the forward strand.
AAGATGGTCTTGTGGAGTCTAAATTTTTTAAAAAGATGGGATCCTTAGAAGTGCCAATAAATAAGCACAATGCTAGTATTGATTCTTATTCTTCTTCTTCTCATGGGCATGCAATTTCTTCTCCCGGTTTCTCCTTCAACACAACCTCTACTTCTTCTTTTGATGAGTGACTTATTGATTCTGCAGAATTTTATCATATGAATAAGGATAAGGAAATATTTTCTTCTCTTAATGAAAGTAACACCAAGAAAATATTTATTGGTGATGATACATCTTGTATTGTTGTAAGGTATGGAATAGTTTATGTAGATAATGGTCATTTCAATTATGTCTTATGTGTTCCAATTATTTCTTGCAACCTTCTATTAGTGTATGATATCACTCATTTGGGTGAAGAACAAATCATAGAGTTTTCATGTCAACAAGTGGTAATAAAGGATTTAAACGATCCTAAGCATGTTCTTGCAACTAGAATTTTTGATGATATTACTAGTTTGCACAAGTTTGAAAACTTTGGGTCTTCATATGTTCCATCATATTTTGTTACTCGTAGCGATGACTTGACCAAAATTTGGCATGATCAATTTTGTCATCTAATCTATAGCTCATTGTAGTAACTATGTAATCAAGACATGAGGACCAATCTTGTTCTTGCTTCTTGTAGAGATAGTGTTTATATTGGTTGTGTTCTCAGCAAACATCATTAAGAAAATTTTGAAAACATGCCTCTTAGAATGTCGTGGTCCCTTTGTCAGTTGTTCACAATGATTTATGTGGTCTGCTTTCTTCTCCTTGTTTATTTGGGTGCAATTATTTCTTAACTTTCATTGATGAATTATCCAAATGCACTTGGTTTTACTTCTTAAAATGTAAGAGTGGTGTTTTTGACAAGTTTTTGGGCAACAAGGCCCTTGTAGAAAAAAAATTTGGATATCAACTTCAAATGTTAAGAATATATAATGTAGGTGAATATGTGAACAATAAATTTACAAGTTATGACACTATACATGGAAATCAAATGAAACATATTTCTCCATTTAAACCAAAGAAAAATGATGTTGTTGAGAGAAATAATTGTATATGAAATGAAATGGCTAATTGTATGATCCAATCTAAAGTATAAAGTCTTCATTATTGGGAGGAAGCCATCAATGGTGCAGATTACATAGTAAATAGGAATCCCACAAAGGATATAAAAAATATAATTTAATAAGAATAATGTCTTAACATTAAGCCATATGTAAGCCACTTCCATGCATTTGGTAGTGAATCACGAGCTCACATTCTTGAATATAAAAGGAAATATTTACAACCTAAAAGAGAGAAGTATATTTTGTTGGTTATTTTGAAGATGTAAAGGGTTACAAACTTATTCAACCTCATTCTAATGAAATTTTTATTAGAAGAGATGTCAAATTTGATGAAACTATCTTGGCCTCTGAGCTTAATTTATGTTTGTTCCATATAGGTCATTCCATACACCTTTGGTATTTGTGTTATATTATGTTTGTATTATGGTTTCTTCTTCTTCTACTAATGATAGTAAGAATGAAACTATACCTCTACCTAATCACCTTCCTCTATATGAGTCTGTTGAACATGAACTTGAAATAGTACAAAAATTTTCCATATGTGTCCATTCAACTTGAGAAGAAACTAGTGATATTGAAAGTGATCCTTCATATCAATGTTGAATGTTCTAATATTCATGAATACTAAGAGGTGGGGGGGTGAATCAATATAGAGTTATTTCAACAATTTTAACCTTCAATAACTACATAAACATTAATCATTAATAACTTAATTCATCATAACATAAAATTATACACATTGCACACATATGTTTATGTGGAAACACAACTAGGAGAAAACCATAGAAACATTTCTTAAGCAGTTTCAAGATTTTACAAGAACCAACTTGAAGGAAGCACCCACTCCTTGATTTTTCTAGCACCTACTAGAATGGAACATCAATACCATTGTAATATTTTAAATGATGATAGATTATCAAATAAACCTTCAAATACAATCTCAAAATCACTTCTTAAATCTACATACAAAACTTCTCAGAATTGTACATCAAATATGAAAACTTGTAAAATTCGCCACGGGATCAATTTTACATTTATGATTCTAAAACTTGGACCTGAGATAATACGATATTTTGTACCTACAATTCAACAATTGGAATTAAATTTGGACCCACCAAGATTCATATATGGTAGTTTTATCTTGAAAAAGTATTTGAGACTAGTTTCTAGATTAGTCACAAACCCTAACTTCAAACAAGTAAAACTATAGTATTCCAAATATACAATAGTATGAAAAATAGAAATAATTGGCTTGAAATTGTAGAGAAACAATGAAATAACTAGAACAATACCATAACAATACCATAACAATACCAAAATAATATCAAAATAACATCAGAAATAACACTATGGTTACTGAGAGAAATGCTCCCTTGCCTCTTAGAGGGGGCAACCTCCAGCAGATAAGATCTCTATTACAATAATATTTGAGACAAAAATTCTCATACCCTCTATTGTTATTTATATTAAATATGTCTATCCAAAGAAAAATCTAGAGGAAGATCCTTCTAGAAGAGGAAGCTTTTATTAGGGCTTCTTACATTTGACTTTTTCTTCCTTATTGTTAGGCCTTATTAATATTGGCCTTTATTACATGGAAATATATTATTCTACCTACGTGAGGGTTTAGGTCCCTAACATGTGCCCCCCCTTAAAAATAGTCTTGTCCTCAAGACTTGAGATAAAGAAATTGTTTCATAATGGTAGTTGGTTCCCAAGAGGCATCTGCTGGAGTGATTTCTTTCCACTGGACTAAAACTTCCTTGATGGTGTGCTAATGCAAATGATTCTCACACTAGTCCAAAACTGCTTGTGGTTGTAACCAAATGGGGCCATTTTCTTCCAACTCAGGAAGGTTGGTTTGAGTTTAGCACTTATTTCCAATCACCTTCTTTAAGGAGGAAACATGAAAAATAGTATGGAGCTTAGAATGACTAGGGAAATATAACTGATAGGCCACCTGTTCCACGTGATTGAGAATGGTATAAGGACCATAAAATTTGGGCACCAGTTTCTGAAAATGGTCATCCTTGAGGGAATTTTCTTATAAGGTTTCATTCAAAGAAACACTTTATATCCTTTTTCAAATTGACGTTTAGAGAAACCTTGATATTCCTGTTTCTTCATGCTATTCTAGTCCATGACCAAACTATCGTTGAGGGCATGGAGAATAGCCTCTCGAACTGTAAGAATTTGATCAACTGCCTAGACCTTTGAGACACCTAGCAGGTATGAGAGAAATGAAGGTGCCTTTTGTCCATATCAAAATTTAAAAGGACTCATGCAGGTAGTTGTATGGTAAGAAGTGTTGTACCACCATTCGACTAGTGGTAACCATTTAGCCCACTGATTTTTTTGTTTCGATGAAAAATACCTCAAATATGTTTCCAAACACTTGTTGACAAATTTAGCTTGACCATTAGTCTGGGGATGATAATTTGTGTTGAGATGCAATTGGGTGCCTTGTAGCATGAATGGTTCTTGCCAAAAATTTATAGTGAAAGTGGGGTCTCGATCATAAAAGATAGAATGAGGCATGCCATGAAGATTGAAGACCTTAACCATGAAAATTTGAGCAACAATGGAGGTTGTAAATAGGTTTTGAAGAGAACATAATTGAGCATACCTAGAAAGAAAATCAACTACCACCATGATGACTAATTTATTGCTCAATTTAGGTAAGCCCATAATAAAATCCATAGAGATATCCACCAAATACCAGGTGGAATTGGAAGCAGTTGTAGTGTGTCAGGAGTTTTGAATGTTTCTTCCTTATTGTGTTGAACAACATCACATTCTGCCAAAAAATTGTGAATGTCTTATTTCATACCATCCCAACAAAAAGAACATTTGACTCGGTCATAGGTTTTTGTAAAACCTGAGTGCCCAGTGGTGGGTGTATCATGAAGCTGATAAAGTATCGGGGATTTAAGTTTTGACAATTTACTTAAACACAAATGACCTTTTTAGCGAAACTCATCACTATGCCAAGAGTACCCTGGGGAAACTAGGGAATGGGCATGCAATTGTTGTATCAGATGCAGAATTTTGGGATCCTGTATCCATTCCTGATGAACAACTTGGAGCCAATATGGTATAATGAAGGAGAGGGAAAGAAGGGCCCTTCATTTTCATATTTTTTGGAAAGTGCATCAACAACCACATTTTCTTTGAGTTTCTTGTAAATGATCTCATAATCATATCCAAAGATCTTAGTCACCCATTTTTGCTAATATGGGGAGGAAAGGTGTTGTTCTAGAAAATTCTTTAAGAATTGAAGATCTATCTTAATTTGGAAGCATTTCCCCAATAGATAAGGGCACCAAAGATCTGTTGCATGTAGAATAACCAACATTTATTTTTCATAGTTCGATTTTCCCAAATTTCGCTCTGACAATTCTTTGTTGGTAAATAAAAAAGGCCAACCCTCTTGCATAAGGACTGCTCGAATTCCTCTCCTGGAAGAATCACATTCTAGGAAAAAGGTCTTTGTGAAATCAGGAAGGATAAGGACTAGAGTGGTGCACATGCCTGCCTTCAAGGTTTGAAAGGCGTGAGCATTTGTAGGAGTCCAAGTGAAATATTTTTTTTAAGGAGAGCACTGAGATGTGTTGTAAGCTCTCCATAATTCTTAATAAACTTGTGATAATAACCTGTTAAACCCGAAAATATATGTAAGATTTTGAGATTATTTGGGAAAGGAAAATCCTACATAGCTTCAATATTTTTAGGATCCACCCTCACACTGGCCTTTCCCACAAGATGACCCAAGTACTCAACTTATGAGGTGCCAAAAGCACATTTATATTGTTTGATAAAAATTTGGTGTTGAGAGTGTAGATGGAGAACTCAATCCACATGCACAATATGGGTTGTCCAGGTTTTACTATAGATGAGGATATAATCAAAGAAAACTAAGACAAAATGATAGAGAAAAGGACAAAAGACATGATTCATGGGGCTTTATAAAGTGGAGGGAGAATTACACAAGACAAAGGGCATGACCAAAAAATCATAGTGCCACTCATGAGTTTGAAATGCAATCTTAGGAATGTCTTCCTAATTCATATGTATTTGTTGGTATCCAGAAGGAAGATCAATTTTAGTAAAGAACTGGGCACCACTCAATTCATCCAAGAGGTCATCAATGATAGGAATGGGATGTTTTTCTTTAATGATGATTTTGTTGAGAGCATAGAAGTCAGTACACATGCACCAATAACCTTCTTTATTAAGGACCATGACCAAAGTAAAAGAGCAGTGTCTCATACTAGGATGGATAACACATGCGTTGAACAATTCTTGAATAATTTTCTTCATTTCATTTTTTTGGGAAAATGGATGATGATAGGGACGAATATTGGGAGGAAGGTTTTTGGGGACAAGGGGAATGGAATGATCATGAACACCATGGGAATAAGGGAGTCCCTAGGGAGTGTAAAAAACAACTTGATGTTTGGAGAGGATGGATTGTTGGTCCTGTGGAACAGAGGGTGTCTCAGTGGATTTAATGGCATGGAGTTGTGCAAAAATTCCATAATGACCGTTTTTGAGCATATTTTCCATGTGATGGGAACTGATGATCTCCGAGGAACTGAAGGTGATGCCTTAGAACTTATATTGTTGGCCCTCCTAGTGTAATTTCATGGTTAATTCCATAAAAACCATGAGAATGGGACCCAATGTCCTTATCCATTCAACGCCCAACACAATGTCACAACCACCCATGTCGATAGAAAACATATGAGATTTCATGTGGTAATGACCAATTTGGAGATGCACATTTTCACAACTCCCTCCACATTTCATACACCCGCCATTGGAAATCATTATTTGAAAATTATTGATGACAGGGATATAACAATTAGTTTCTTGGGAAATGTGACGATGAATAAAATTATGGGTGCCTCCACTATCAACAAGAATGATTACCTTTTGATTCTTAATGTAACCAATCAACTTGAGGGATTGGGGATTAGAGAATACATTGAGGTCATTTAGGGAAATGATAGGTTCGACTTTGGGAGGGTCAAAGGGAGGGGTCATTTCAGTGGGTTTGGGTTACTCGACCACTAGGGGAGCCTCAACATAGTCTTCCAAAACATCCTCCGAAATGGATATAAAAATATTTTCTTCCTTACACTTGTGCCCAAGAAAATATTTTTCATCACAATTATAACAAAGGCCTTTGAGTTGACATTCATCCATTTCTTCCTTGGTCAATTTCTAAATCTTTAGTGGAGTAGAAGGAGGATTGAGAGTGACTAGTTTAGTGTGAGGAAGAAATGAGGTTTTTTAGGTTTGAGAAGAGACAACCTGTTGTGCTTCCACCCGACTCTTAGGGCGAGCCATGAGGACATGGGAACTAATCTCATCCGTCAGGACACTGATAAAAAATTCTTGGAAAAAAGCATTAGACATGCCCTCTGTCCGGAAAGAAAATTTCTCAAAAGAAACTATAAAGTCTTTCACTATGCTAGATTGTTTCAACTTTGTCAAATGACTGAAATGGTTGGTGTCAGTGTCAAATCCTTCATAAATATCTGCCACAAGTTGATTGCAATCCACAAACCCTTGGTGGGAATTATTTCTCCATTTCCACCATTGCCAACGTTATTGATCTAGATGGAGAAAACCATACCGAAGTCTTTCCAACTCATATGTAATTCCATACAAATAGAAATAATGTTACGTTTGAGTTACCCAACCAGTGGAATCTGATCCATCAAATTTGGTCACATCCACATGCAGAAGGTGTAGGTCAACTTGAAAGTGATGGTGCTGAAAATTATGGGAATGAGCGAAAGTTTCACCTTCGGGTTGTAAAGGTGGGTCAGAGGACAAAATATCTGTAGGAATATGTAGCTTGGTGCAGATCATTGTAGTGATGGAGGTAGGATGGGCATTGAAGGATTCAAGTTGGTTAGTGAGGTCTTGTTTGATGTCCTCCATTTTGGCATCAATGGAGGAATGGATGTTTTTATTGAAATTAGAGTACAAGGAATTGAAGCAGGCTTCCAAGTCTTGGCTACAGGTGTGGGCCATGATGAAGAGGAAAAATGACAAGGGACGAGTGGGTTATGGGTGAAGTGTGTCACAATAATCAGGGCGAAGAGGGTAATTGAATTGGGTAAGGTCCAAAAAAGGGTGTGGGAAGGGGGTTGGGTCCACGAAAAAAACAATTTGCTGAGAAATGATAAGTATGACTGCGAAAAGGGCAAAGAGAGGAATCCAATGGGATAGGTCTCAAATAAGGGTGCCAATAGGATCCAAAACTTTTATTTTTACTTCTACAAAGTTATACTTTGAACTGAATAATACTGTAGTGAAAAAATGCCCAAATGCTTAACAGGAAGAAATGTGTAGTAATTTCACAACTCGAATGCTAGAGATACAATTGCGCGACAATAGATATTGTTTTTTTTTTTTTTTTTTCCATCCCAAGGTTTAGGGTATTCAAGGGTTCTATAGAAAAGGGATTTCCTCTACTATATCTCTCTAATATACATGAAGAATCCAGCAGTAGTACTTTTCCCAATATCTCAGGGAACCAACTAAGGAGGCTAGACTGTGCCCTTAGTCATACTGCCTAACTACCGAGGTACTAGAGAGTATATTCATGAGTGTTGTTCTCAGTGGCACTATAGTAGTTAGGAGGCTGATTGGTTTATCTATGGAGGGCTTCATGATATCTATGTCGATCTGTATACAAGTGTTGTCTGATACGCTACCCCTCGAAGGGGCACCAAGATGGGTTAGAAGGGTGGCCAAGAGATGTGCTCTTAAGTACCACTTGTATATCCTTCATGTATGAATCCCCAACCATGGGTTTATGTGCATAATGACAAATATCTATAGCTTTAAGATGTCGGAATACGTCTCTACCCTAAAAAACTTTAACCCACAATTTTCTACCGAGGAAGGTGCTCTGATACCACTTGTTGTATTCCAGATAAAAAATAGTATGCATAACATTAATAATTAGATATAAACTATAGATAAACAATGATAAAACCATAACAATACCACAATAATATCATAATAATACCAAAATAACACCAGAAAGAGCACTTTGATTTTTGAGAGCATTGTTCATTTGCCTCTTCGAGGGGGAAACCTCCAGTAGAGAAGAGATCTATTACAATAATATCCAAGACAAAAAAATTCATAGCTTTTATTGTTATTTATACTTAATATGTCTATCCAAAGAACAATCTATAGGAATATCCTTTTAGAAGTGAAAGATTCTATTAGGTCTTCTTACGTTTGACTAATTATTCCTTATTTCTAGGCCTTATTAATATTGTCCTTTATCACATGGAAATATATTATTCTACCTATGTGAGGGGTTATGTCCCTAAAAAAACCTTTGTACCTTTAATGAGTCAGGATCTGAAACTTATACCCAATATTTTTTGACATCTTCTGGGAAATTCCTCCATGTTTGACTCCTTGACTCATCCATGAAAAAATGTTATTTTGAAAATAGAAAGATGTTTCATTTTGAAGAAGAAACCCCTAGTTTTAAAATCCTCAGTGTCCACTAAGTATAACTCCAAACATGTAATAAGTCAAGGCGTAAAATTCATACCCAAGATTATTCTCTATATATTCTGAAAAAACTCATATTTTCTCTATTTGAATCATTCTAGAAAATATGTTATATCTAAAATTCTAGATGATCTCCAAAGAAAACCTTAGAACAAATCATCACAAGACTTCATTTTCCCTTGCAATTTCTCCCTTCTTCACTTCATCTTCCATTGGAAATTCACTCCTCTTTTGTGTCTAGGTAGAATTAGTGTAATACAAATGCAAATTGAGACTCCTCTTACTTATACAAGTCTTCTCTATATGAGCGAGTGTGACCAAGGGTTGCAACATTTGGGTCACACCACTTCCTTAAGGATGGCCGAACTTAGGGTATTCTTTACATTACTTTAGGATCTTCTTCTCTTGGATTTATGGGCTTCTTCACTTGGATTTAGGGGATTATTCTCTCGGATTTATGGGATTCTTAACTTGTATTTATGAGCTTCTTATATTGGTTTTAGGGGATTTTTCACTTGAGTTTAGGGGCTTCCTCACTTGGTTTTATGGCTTCTTCAAGGATCCTTCAAGGCTCCATTTGTGTAAAACTCAAAGTGGGCATGTGAAAACAACCATATGTTATCTCATACCATGAGGTCCATGCCTAAATATATACCATAAAGATACACCATGTCAAGGATTATTCAAGTGGACACATAATCATCACTTTTAAGGGCTTATGGGATTTTCTTTAAGGATTCTTCTAAGGTTTACATCAATGAAAACCAATTTTTCAACAATCTCCCCCTTTTTAATTGATTTTAACTTAGTATAAAAACCATGATCCCCCTACCTTTGTGCTCTGATCCAAATGAATGTACTATCCTATTGTATTTATGTTGACTCCCCTTGTATTCATGATTCTAGTTTTATTGTTTTTATCTCCCCCTTTGACATAAATTGAAAAGGGTAACTCCCCCTGACAATATTCCCCTTTTTGTTCTTGTATAGGATTATGGAAATCAATTTGGAGAAGAAATTACTCTTATTTTTGTCGAAGATAATCAAAGTTATCCCTAGGATGAGGCTTTGTGAAGATGTCTGCAATATATTCTTTTGTCCCAATGAACTCACAACTTGGTATTGTTTTCCATTACTTGTTCCCACAAAAAGTAGAACATAATAGGAATATGTTTATTTTTGCAATGCATCACTGGATTCTTGGAGATGTTTATAAAAATGGGGTTGTAACGGAGTATTAGAATAGGATCACCATTTCTCACTTATATGTCTTGAAGGGTTTCCTTCATCCAGAGAATATTAGTACAACATGATTCTATGGCTGTTGTAACCCTAAATTGCACCATACATGCATACCTGGCATCAGACCATCTTACTTGCCATTTTTGCCAAGCTATTATAGAACAACTCTTCTTAAAAACACTTTTTTTGAAGATGTACGTGCCCTGCACCATTATTTCCCGCATATATACACTTGATTCCCCACTACAGCTCACGTGCCTATGCTAGCTACACCATTGCATCCCATGTATACCCACAAAGTTGCAAAAAATAAAAAGTTGCAAGGGAATACAAGCTTTTGGGTAGTTTCCTAACCAATTGACCACCCATAGACCGTCACCCAACCGAATAAATATATTTTTGGCAAATAAAAGAAGGTATTGGGGTCCCATTCAAGAAGAAACATAGCTCTAGTGAAACACTTCCCATTTCATTTCCCCCCCTTCCTCTAAGAATTTGCAGCCACATTGTGAGTTTTGAGCTAGAATTCCCTATTCTTGCCCTTTTTCCTCATCCATAAACCTATGCCCATTCTCTAGAGATAAGTGTGAGAGAAGAAGGATACGTGGAAGTAGTTGGAGATTGGTGAAGAGGATCCCAGGTCCGGGTTCGAGGAGCATTCGCTGATCTCATTTTGTAAGTAACTCTATGAGATTAATATAAAGAAGTACTTTTTCCATCCCGCCATATGATGTGTTCAATCTTCATGTTTGATTTACATTTTGTTATGACATCTAACCTACTAGTTCGTATATAGAATGCATGTTTGTAGTTTCTTGTTTGTCTTTTGGTGAATGTAGGTTAGTCTTGGGAGACTATTTGCAGTCAAGAAGCTACCAAACACATTGGGATCGACACTGGACACAAAGTTTAAGGTAAGGCTACTAGATCCCTATACTTTGTTCTTTATGCATGAATGTGCAGTGTTGTCAGGATAGTTGTTAGAAGTAGGATACTTTAAATGGTTAGCTTTGCCCGCACTTCATAACCCTAGTGGATACTTTAAATGGTTATCTTTGTCCCACTATAGAAGAATTGGAAACCCTACTCAGGAGCCTCTAGGTTTTTTAGGGGATATTTTTGGGTGTCTTAATTGGTTTAATTACGTCTTTGAGTTCTCTATAAGTTGATGAGTCTTCAAGGGATTTTGGTCTTCCATACTAGTACTCCTTGCCTGGTCAGCTTGACTATTAGTTTTCTTTTTTTTGAGAAGTTACAGAGGTGTACGTGGTCTGCAATGGGTTTGCACGCGTACATACAAGTCATACCTTTGGACAACCCGTGTACATACGAGGATGCTTAACTGTCAATAGCATGCCTGTGTCAGGAAGCATTTTTCTTAGGAAGAGGTTGTCATCCTCTTCCCCGATTGAAGTATGACTTATCAAGGGTTTCTTGATTTAGTATTGGTCTCTGTAGTTACATTATTTAGCATGGGTTTGACATCAATTTGCTTGTCTTTAAAAAAAATAAAATATTTCTTATGTTTCCTATTTTTTTTAACTTATTTTTAGCTTGAAACTTTAAGAAAAATTTATTTCATTTTGAAAAAAAATTCTCCCTCATGGCTGAGGGGGGCGATGAATCATGTATTCATCAGTTAATTTTAGAATCTTTTGTTACTTCTACTTTGATTGGAATAAAATATAAAAAAAATAAATTAGTTTGTTCGGTCTCTTTCTTTCTTTGCATTTGCTTTGCATTGTTATTTGAAAAAGGAAAAGAAATTAGTATAGTGTTGTCTTTTCTTCTCATATTTAAAATCATTTCGAAAGAAAAATAAGAAATATAATACTTCTTTTCTAGTGTTCTCATAAGTTTAATTTTTTGCAAGAGTCTTAACAGCATCAGTTTCACTACCACACACTTTTTTGAGTAAATCAAGCTATTAAAAAGACCATTAATCTAAAATTAACTAGAATTTTTATATTTGTAGGGTCAACCAACTAGTTTAGGGTTAGGGCATTGAATTGGGTTGGAGAGGAAACTCTTCAAGGCCGTTAACTCAAACATTGGATTCTAAGTTAGGGAGTGTTAAAGTCCATTAAACGTGAAAGTTATATAGGACACCCCTCTAATACAGGGTATAAACACGAGGTCACATGCAGAAAGGTAGTGGAGATAACCCATCTAAAGCCAGACCAAGCATAGTGGGGAATGCAGATAAAGGACTTGTATTGGGATTATCTTGATCACATTTGCAACGAAGCTTTGCGGGTCTCGAATCCATTCAAGGTCCTCAGTCATCTTTTGAAACACTTTCTTTTGATATGCTCAATAGGTTTCGGGCTTGATAACCTACTCATTTCGGTCCACCCGACTGTCGACTATACCCGCATGGTGACTATTCGCGAGCTAGCAACCTAGTTTCCTTTATTTTGGGGACTTACGCAGGTGATTGTGGGGGTATACCATGGTACCTAGGGAAGACATCAGGCCACACTTTGCAGAGTATAGCTGGATGGGGCTTCCGTGTTTGAGTTGCACTTGCACTGGTAAGTTTCTCTAGTGTTGGTTGGCGTAACTGTTTTTCCTACTAGATATTTGTTAAGAACCAAATATCAATATAGCATAGAAAATCCTCAGAAAAAGTACTCAACGCCTTGAAAAAGAGATAATTTCAGATAATAAGTCTCTTCGAGGGTGAAACCTCCCTTTACCCCACTTCAATGTTCAAGTACTAGATGATTATAAATGAAAATGCCTCCTTGGTATATATAGGAGACTAGGAGGTATAATTACAACTAATGGCCTAAAGCCGACATAAATAAAATAACATT
>ML781739.1:1050668-1070684 GCA_009831015.1 Picea engelmannii
TGATCTGTTTTGACCTTGAAGTGCCTACCTATTAGGTAAGGATGCCATTTCTTCAATGCATGTAGTATTGCCATCATTTATTTCTCATAAATGGGTTTGTGTAAGTCCTTTCCCTTGAGTGGTCGACTTTCAAAATCCAAGGGGCTTCCTTCTTGCATTAGGACAGCACCAATTCCATTTCCCGAGGCATCACATTCCACAATAAAGGTTTTTGTGAAGTTTGGAGTGGTCAAGACAAGAGCTTTACACATCACCTCTATAAGTTGTTCAAAAGATTTAGTTGCCTCTGGAGTCCATGAAAATGAATATTTATTAGTTAGTGCTATTAAATGTGTTTCTATTCTTCCATAGTTCCAAACAAACTTGCGGTAGTAACCTATCAAACCCAAAAATCCTCTAAGATTCTTTAATGTTTTGGGAATCATCCAGTCCATCATGGCCTTCATCTTGTTAGGGTCTACCTTGACACCTTCATGAGATACAATATGACCCAAATACTCTACCTCCTTTACTCCAAAGAAACATTTGGATGGTTTGGCATATAGTTGTTTCTCCTTTAGTAGTTGTAGCACCTTGTCAACATGTCACACATGATCCTCCCAAGACTTTCTATAGATTAGTATATCATCAAAAAATACTAACACAAATTTTCGAAGGAAGGGATTGAAAATGGAATTCATCCACCCTTGGAATGTGGAAGGTGCATTTGTAAGGCCAAAAGGAATGACCAAAAATTCATAATGGCCTTCATGAGTTCGGAATGTTGTTTTTGGGATATCTTCTTCCTTCATTCTAACCTGATGATACCCTGAACGGAGATCCAATTTTGTGAAATAGATTGCTCCATGTAGTTCATCTAACAATTCATCAATGATGAGAATGGGAAACTTATATTTAATAGTGATCTTGTTGAGCCCTCTATAATCGGGACACATATGCCATGAACTATATTTCTTGAATACCATTACTACTAGTGCAGAGTAAGAACTTTGGCTAGGTCTAATAATGCCAACCTCTAACATTTCTTCAACCATGCATTCAATTTCACTCTTTTGGGTGTAAGGGTATCTGTATGGCCTGATGTTAGGAGGAACACTCCCAGGAATTAGGTGAATTTCATGATCATGATTTTGAGTGGGTGGAAGACCTTTGGGAGTATCTTCAAATACTTTGGAATGATTATCAATGATCCTTTGGAGATATTGATGGCTTATATGTTTCAAAATCTAGTGAGAATAGTTGTGAAATAATGCCTTTATGCCCCTTTTTCAATAATTTTGTCATGCCGTTAGAGCTTATCACCTTACCAGGTTTCCATGTGATACCTCTTAACTCAATTTATTTTCCTTCCAATGAAAATTTCATGAAAAGTTCTTGAAAATTAAAATCCACTGATCCTAATGATTGTAACCATTGGATTCCTAGTACAACATTTTCACCACCCATGGGTATAGCAATCATTGGCTTATTCATTACATATTGCCCCATAGTAAGATTGATCTTATTTAATTTTCCTGAACAATGGATAGTTCCTCCATTTGCAATCATTACTTGAAACTCTGGCACTGGATATACAAAGCAATTGAGATCTTTGGCTAATTTATAGTGAATGAAATTATGAGTACTGCCATAATCAATGAGGACTATTACCTTTTTCTTTTTGATGTATCCTTCGATCTTGAGGGTTTGAGGAGTGCTAATTCCAGCCAATGCATTACACCACACTTATGTCCCTTACTGTACTTGTTGTCACAATAAAATCATAAACCTTTTTCTCTTCTTTCCTCCAATTGTTGAGGTGTCAACCTTGTAGGTTGAGCTGTTTTAGAAGAAGGAGCATTGTTCTCTCTATAGATGTTAGGAATGGTCCTTCTAGTAGCCATAGCCATATTTTTACTTTCAACATTTCTGCACCTTAAATGCATTCTACAATGATTTGGGTTCCCAAAGGTGAACCTCATGTTGAATGTTATCCTTTAAAGTTCCTATGAATACATCAATCAAGTGCTCATCTGGAATATTGGTTACCTTTATATTCAATCTTTGGAAGTTCTCAATGTGCTCGGTAACTGATCCCTTTTGCTTGAGATTTATCAATTGGCTAAAGAAGGTATTGCTCCTTGTATCCTCATAGTGTGCTATCATTTCTTTCATGAAAATTGTCCAAGTGACGAGTGATTTGTGAGAACAAAACCATCGATATCATACAAATTGATTAGGTTCTAAATATAAAGAAGCAATTCGTACATTTTGTGTATGTGGAACATTATGGAGATCAATGAATTTCTCCATCTGAAGTATTCATGTGATTGGGTCCTTGCCATCAAACTTCCTCATATCAATATTAGGAACGTGATTGGTCTACAAACCAAAGTTGGAGTTTCTCCATTCTTGATTCACCTTCCTTGTGTCCTCATCATGAATTTCATGGGATGCATCTGCACTTTCAGGTGTCTTCTCTGTTACAAAATTTTTCAATACTTCCATGATCTCTCCTTTTAAACCATATATCTTAGTATCCAACTTATCTTACATTGAATACATCTTAGTATCCAACTTAACTTCCTTTGAATCCATCTTATTTTGTAGTTCGTTTATGTCCCCACAACTTGGCGATTTTTGGACTTTCCAGGAGATCTCACTTGTATAGTGTGCCCCACACAAAATAATTGATATAAAATTATGAAACTCACACCAAAAGTACTACAGAGTGTCCATGCTTCAATGAAACTAGTCCCACACAATTTGGATACTCTAGGAAGAAGTTATGATTTTTTTACCTGGAACACCTTCTTGAGACTAGTCAATAGGACTAGTCAGATACCCTATCTTACACAAGGTGTATCTACAAATTTAGGATGACCCAGAAGATGAAATTTTTACCATAGATACCTTACTGATTTCTGTAAATGGCCTCCAGAGTTTAGGGTCTGAAATGTTACAGAAAATATTTTATAGCGAAATGTTCGCAATGACTCAGTTCAGGATGATTCCAGAACCCTATCTTGTACATGCTATATATCCAAAAGTATAAGGTCTCAGGAGATTAATTTTGAACCCAATGTACCTTTATCCGTCTACTAAATATCCTCTAAGAATTTCCTTTTGAAACATTGTAGAAAATAATTTATAGTGAAAATTCCAAGGTGTCTCAGATGTAGAAGCGAAACCCCAAGACCTTGAGCTCTGATACCATATGTTAAGAACCAAATATCAATATAGCATAGAAAATCCTCAGAAAAAGTACTCAACGCCTTGAAAAAGAGATAATTTTAGATAATAAGCCTCTTCAATGGGGAAACCTTCTTTTACCCTACTTAAATGTTCAAGTACAAGATGATTCAAAATGAAAATATCTCCTTGGTATATATAGGAGACTAGGAAGTATAATTACAACTAATGGCCTAAATATGACATAAATAAAATAACATTACTAATATAATATGCCCCAATTAAGGGGTAATGAGCCAATATTAGGGCTTAACATTAGTGGTCTACTTGATTTTCATTTAGGAACTTTTAGTGTGTGATCTATGCTCCCTAGTTTTCCATAGTGAGTTAGTTAGTCATTGCTTTGGGTCTCTGACCTAAGGTGGTAGACCACCCACTCCACTGGCCATGAGGAATTTTTGGTCTTCTGCTTAGAAACTTGGAGCCAACTCTTTATAGGCATTGTTTTGATAACACTGGTTTGCTTGAATCAATGTGTTAGACTTTTATGGACTTGAACAATCCCGTAAGGGGAGAACCTGTGCATAATATCTTTATGGATGGATAAAGTTCTTGATGATACCAACCAAGAAACCCCTTCATAAATGGATTCTTGTGCTTATAATTTCTTCGTAAATGTTGGTGTCCCATTGATGTGCTCTTTGTACATTCTTGGGTTGAATGTGGGACTACCAGCTTGGTTGGGTACCATTCCAAATGTCTTGAATGCTCTTGATGCTTCTGAGTTAAGCACTTTAATTCATGGGCACTATGTTGATGTTCCTTCATCAGCAAAGTATTCTCCTCCTCCTTCTCTTGCCTCTGCTGAAAGTACAGTTACTATTAACCAAAAGTCTAAACGAAGTAGAAAGAGAAAGAATAGGAAGAAGAAGTCACCAACCTCTGCAAGTCATGTTGGAGATAGTTCCTCAGCTTCTGCAATTCATGTTGAAGACCAACACCCAGCCTCTGCAAGTCATGTTGGGGGCACGAAACCAGCCTCTACAATTCATGCTGGGGGAAAACACCCATCCTCTGCAAGTCATGTTGGGGGAAAGCTCCCAACCTCTACAAGCCATGTTGGGCGAAAATGTCTAGTCACTACTAGTCACTACTAGTCATACTATAAATAGGTATGTAGCCTCTGCGAGTCACGTTATCGACCCATCACCAACCTCTACAAGTCATTTTGGATATGTGCAACCAACAACTGCTAGTCATGCTCAGAGCATTGGTTCTATTGAGAAACCTAGACAGATAGGGCGTAAGCCTAAGTTCCCTTGTAAGCTTTGCAAGGGAGATCACCTTACTCATCTATGCCCTAGAATTCTAGAGGCACAAAGATTTGGTCCCTATCTGCAAGCTCTTATGATTCTGAGTCTTCTGAGGTTTCCTCACAGTCTATTCAGCCATTGGTTGAGAAATTGGTCATGCGGATGCAGTTTTCAGTTGATACCACTCCTCTTTTGGGGGGTGAGGTTCCTTTAGACCATGTAGTCTCGTAGCCCTTTCAACCATTGGTTGAGAAAGTGGTCATGCCAATGTAGTCATCGATTGATCCCACTCCTCTTTTGGGGGATGAGGTTCCTTTAGAACATGTAGTATTACAACGTATTCATCCTTTGGTTGAGAAAGTCGTCATGCCGATGTAGTCTTCAGTTGATCCCACACTTATCTTAGAGAGTGTTGAGTCTACCAAAGTGGTCACATTGTTGTAGTCTTCGGCTGATCCCACTCTTCTCTTGGGGAGTGATGTGTCTACCTACTATGTTTTTAGCATTTCCAGTTCATTACTTTCATAACAAGGGGGCATTCCACTCAATTTGAGCACACCCCCTCCAAGCCCTGGGATGGTTTCCTTTGATTGGAATGACCTTGTTGAGCCTCATATTCCTTCTTCTACACCCTTTCAAATAAGGGTTGAATTTAATTCAACAAACATTTATCAATGTATTGTGGATGAAGGAGCCTCTACAAGTATTTTATCCTCCTCAGTTTGGAAAGTCTTGGGATATCCCATGCCTGTGTTTTCTTCACATGAGTTGTTGTATTTTGACAGATGTCCTAGTGAATATTTTGGGGTTCTTCCTCAGTTACCTATGTCATTAGGTGGGAATATTGTCCTTGTCAATGTTATAGTGGTGCAAGGCCCATTAGATTTCAATATGCTTCTCAGGCGTGATTATGTATATGCTATGAACGTTGTGGTGTCTATGTTCTTCTGGGTGATGCATTTCCCCCATAATGGAAGCATTGTCACTATCGACCAGATGGCATCTGATAATCACCATCCTAATTCGACATTAGTTCAGCCTACCCCTTTATATGTTCCTAGTGTTCGTGTAGACTCTACCTTGCCACAGGTTAATTATATGGCATCTTATCCTCAGTGTTCAATTTCTTCTGAGTAGGAACCTGTACAATCATGTTTTCCTTCTCGATACTTGATCTCAATAATTGATCCATTGGTTTATCCAATGGGGGAATGGGATCCCTTGCTTCCCCCTTTTGGTCCAAGTGATATTGAGTCTGCTTTTGAGTCTGATCTTGTTGTTTGTATATCCTCAAGCCCTCATGCTTCTGATTCTTTGTTGATAGACTATGCCAGTCCTGGCCAAAGCCTCCATCGTCATATGGAGTCTGGTCAATTTACTTCACCCTTTGGGACCGTCGACCCTCATTTGCGTGATTTCTTGGATTTTGAATAGCCTTTAGATGATTCTATCCTTGAATCCATGACTACAGTTTCTATACTGTGGGAGGAATTACACTGTGGTTTGTGTTTTCTTCCCTTTTGGGAGACTTTCCAAGTTGATTATCGAAGATACTCTTGGTCTGAGCCTAGAAGTGGGCTCTACCTGAAGCAGTTTCATACATGATTCATATCCCCCTAGAGTCTCGGGTCTTCTTTTAAGGCCTTTTCATACTCTATAAACATGAAAATATTTCCTAGCAAAATAAAATTCGAAGGCACGTCTGTCCAATGGTAGTTTACCCATTTTTCGGTACAGATAATCAATTGTACAAAAAAAGGTATATTCTTGTAACTTTTGTTCACTAGAAGAGTATTCTTATGTATAATTTTAACCCTTTTTCATGCATGAGGGGCTAAATTTACGAAAAAGGAACCCCCACGGAGTCCATAGTTAATCTCTTTTCAAACTGTTTAAAATTGAAAAGATCATCGAGTGACCTTGTTCTTTCACACTTGTTAATTGGTTCAGAAAATCATCTACTGGCATGAGTTTACCCATTTTTCTGGCCTGCAGATTAAGGAGGAAAACGATACACCTCAGGAGATTCATATCGTTGGGAGATTTCTCCTCAATAAATTTCACCTTTTTTTGGCTAAGGAGACTAAATCTAGAAAAACGTAGCAAGTCCATAGTTAAGCTCTTTTAAAACTTCTTAAAATTGAAAGGATTGTTGAGTGAACTTGTATTTGTCACACTCATTAAAATGGTTTTTAATAGACATATTTCCAGTGCTAATTAATACCTTTTTCGAGCCGACTAGACTATCTTCGAAAAAGGTACCCCAATGGAGTCTTCTTTTGCACTTGTTTAGGCTCTCTAAAATGAAAAACCACCAAGCTTACCTTCTCTAGGCTCATTTAAAATTACATTGAAGGACGTTATCATTCTGTCATGTTAATCGTATATGCATTCCTGCATATTTGGCCTAATGTCGGCTCCATGTTGCTCTCAACTGAACCTTTGAAGCATGCCTTATACGCAAGCCTTGTAACACTTTTCCATTATGTCTTGACACCTTGACACATGGAGTAATTTTCCCGTGTGTCTTTTTCCTGCACATCTTTACTTTCTCTAAGCATCAACGTGCTCCTTGCACTTGGAACTAGTATGTTTGTGACACTTGTTCCTCCTTTGTACCATAGCATTATTTTATTCTTTTTGAATCTTTAAAAATATTGAAAAAGATAAAAAATCAAATCAAATATACCCCAAAAAGAGGATGGGAAAAGTATTTTCTTTTTATGGCCACAAAATGAGTCACCCTTGGACAAAGCATATCTTTTCATTTGTTGGCAATCATTGGGATTTAATGTGACCTTATGAAGTTGTTCTCATAACATAGAATTGTTTCCTCCTTCATTTGGTTATTCTTCCAAACATATGGAGAGTTTACGTTGCCTCCTGCATCGTGAACTTATGTCAATGTCATGCTGCCCGAGTCTGATCATCAGTCATGCTATTATCCATGTGAATTTTTATCCAACTTGAGTTGGCATTTATGTAGTTTATCTCTTGACCTCATGCCCAACCATCCCTAAATTCCAATCAAGTCCTTGCTTGAAATCAACGAAATTCTATGCCTGATCACCGAGATCCCCTTGTTTGTTCCCCGATGAGCCGTCGAATTCCTTAGGGTAGTGAAGTTGTACAATCACATTACACTCCTATCTGAGTTTTGAAGATCTTGAAATTGTTTCTCGAGCTCTGAAGACCTCATCTCCATCCATCAGGCATCATTATCTTCTTGAAGATGGGTACTATACATGTGTATCTTTCAATTTTGAGATGTAGATCCGTTGTGTATTGCTCGCGGCTACACTTTATATAGTTATATGACATGGATCTGCAGTGTATTTGATTGGAAACCATGATTTATTTCATTTTGAGCATGGGTATTCCCACCTCGGTGAGACAATTGTTATTTTGCAGATGGCACATACCAAGCTCTGGTCCTGGGCTCACTCGCTTTGTACATTGGTAAATATTTGTAATTTATTTTGGCCATCATATGCTCTTCTAACCTCACACATTAGGGGGCATCTGTTATAAACCTAAATTTCACCATACATGCATACTTGGCATCAGACCATCTTACTTTCCATTTTTGCCAAGATATTATAGAAAAACTCTTCTTAAAAACACTTTTTTTGAATATGTATGCACCTTGCATCATTACTTCCTTCATATGTACAATTTTTTCCCCACTACAACTTGCCTATGTATGCTAGATGCACCATTACAGCCAGCGTATACCCACAAAAGTTGCAAAAAATAAAAAGTTGCAAGGGAATATGACCTTTTGGGTAGTTTCCTAACCAATTGACCACCCATAGCTCATCACCCAACCGAATAAATATCTTTTTGGAATATTAAAGAAGGTGTTGGGGTCCCATTCAAGAATAAACATAGCTACAGTGAAAATCTACCCATTTCATTTCCCTCCCTTGCTCCAATAATTTGCAGCCACATTGTGAGTTGTGAGCCAGAATTCCCTACTCTTGCCCTTTTTCCTCATCCATAAACCTATGCCCATTCTCTAGAGAGAAGTGCAAGAGAACAAGGATACATGGAAGTAGTTGGAGCTTGGTGAATAGGATCCTAAGATTAAGTTCGAGGAGCAGTCATTGATCTCATTTTGTAAGTAACTCTGTGAGATTAATATAAAGAAACACTTTTTCCATCCCGCCATATGATGTGTTCAATCTTCATGTTTGATTTACATTTTTTTATGACATCTAACCTACTAGTTCATATATAGAATTCATGTTCGTAGTTTCTTGTTTGTCTTTTGGTGAATGCAAGCTAGCCTTGGAAGGATATTTGCAGTCGAGAAGAGATCGAACGCATTGGGATTGACACCTGACGTGGAGTTTAAGGTAAGACTATTGGATCCCTATAATTTGTACTTTATGCATGAATGTGGGGTGTTGTCAGGATAGCTGTTAAAACTAGGATATTTTAGATGGTTAGCTCCGTTTTCACTTTAGAACCATAGTGTAGTTCGTAGGGGGTTTTACCACTATATAAGCGACGATATATTATTCTTTTGATGTGGATAAGGATACTAAATATTTCTTCTTTCTCAAGCATGACACTAATAAGTCACCTAAGTATAAAGATTCTCTACTTTTACTTCTTTTGTCATCAATAATTCCTCTCCAATGTGCATCTGTGTAGTAGACCATAGTTAACTCATTTCCATTCAAATACCATATCCCAAAATCTATTATTCCTTTAAGATATCTGAAGATCCTTTTCACTACTAGAACATGGTTTTATTTTGGTTCCACTTGAAATATTATGACTTGTCCAAATGCTTTCATTACATCTGGTCTTGAAGTTGTCACATAGAGTGGACTAATAATCATTGCTCTGTAGAGTCTTTGATCCACTTCTTTAGATTCATCATCTTTGCTCAAATTGCAATCGGTAACCATAGGAGTACTCACAGGTTTACAACCTTCCATTTTGAACTTATTTAATATTTCCTTGATGTGATGGGTTTGGGAAATGAAAATTCCTTCATCTAGCTGAGAAATTTGGAGTCCTAAGAAGAAAGTCAACTCTCCAAGTAGGGACATTTCAAATTCACTATGCATATCCTTGGAAAAATTATGACTCAATATATCATCATTTCTTCCAAATATGATGTCATCAACATAGACTTCAATAATAATCATACTTCCTTGATCCAATTTTATGTAGAGGTTATTATATATATTGTTGGTTTCTGTATTTCCTCCTTTAAAGGATTGCATTCTTCTTTCTTGATGGAACCCTTGATAGTATATGGATAACTTATTTTCTCTACTTCATTTCATGTCATCATAGTGCTTGATCCCTCATTAGTATTATTTTCTTTGTATCCAATTCCATACCTATCATAGAACTGGTTTTTATTGCAGATGATATCTTCCATTATTTTGGTGTTATTTCCAAAATTCAGTTGAATGCCCTTATTCTATAGCTCCTTTCTTAGTGAGACTATTTCATCTTCCATATTCTCTATTATTTTAATATTTTATTATAGTTGATTCTTAAGTGTTTATTTAATAACTTTGGCTTCTTCCAATTGGATCTTTAGAGCTATAATAATCTGCTTGGCTTCTTCATAATTTTTTCTAAGGTTTTGAAATCCTTCCTTAAGTTTACTTAAATCTTCTTTGATATACTTGTTTTTCTTCCTTGTTGTTCTTAGATCAAGTAAGGCACTGATCAATTATGCCTTAATATTCACTTCCCCTTATTCTTCATAGTCCCGTTCATTATTTTTAGTAGTTTCCTATTGATTTTGTAATGCCATGAAGAGTACTCTCCTTAAGTTATTATCACTATCATCACGTTAATCAGATGAGGAACTATCTTCTTTTGAATATAGGATTTTATTTTTCAAAAATCTTCCTTTATTTCTTTCCTTGACGCTTTTCTAATATTTCTTTTCTTTCTTAGGAACTTCTTCTTCATCATTATATGAACCCCTTTCATAATGACATTTTGAAGAAAAATGGCCAACTTTACCACAATTAAAGAATTTGAAATAAATCTTACCCATGTGCTTGTCGGTTCCTCTTTTCATCTTTCTCACAAAGTTGGCTTCTTCTTCATTTCCTGAATCATCACTATTTTTGGAAAAAGGTTTTGACCTTGGCTTGTTCTTTCTTGAGTTTTTTGAGGATTTCAATGTTGCTTCCCTTTTGGATGGATTTTCCTATCATGTTCTCATTTCATATGTTGTAAGTATTCCATGTAATTCATCCATGTTCAACATTGGTAGATCTTGTATTTCTTCTAGAGATGATATTTTAGGGTCAAATCTCATTGGGATGGATCTCAATATCTTTTTCACAATAACTAAATTTTCAAAATTTTCTCCTAGTCCTCTTATAGTATTTGAAATTTCATTGACTTGAAGAAAATAATATGAAATATCTTTATCTTCCTTCATTCTCAAATGTTCAAATTGTCCTCTATAAGTTTGAATCTTGGCCCCACTTTAGCATCTCCTTCACAAACATTATTCAGATTATCCCAAATTTCCTTTGCATAATCACAATGCATAACCTTAAAAAATTAAGAACCTATCAAATCACTTAGAATAAATTTTTTTTCCTTTGAATTGTATTCACATAGATTTTCCCTAGAATTATTTGTTGGGGGAGAAGCTAGTGCAGTGTATCCATTTTCTACAACTTGTCAAACATCAAATCCTTCTTCCTGAAAAAATGCTCTCATCATTATTTTCCAAAAAGTACAATTTTTCCCATGAAACAATGGTCTTCCATTTTTGGTAAATTCTCCTTGCTTATCCATGATTTTAATTCCAGTGGTTAGACTATTCCTAAAGGAACCCACTCTGAAACCAATTATTAGAATATTTAAGAACACTGAGACGATGGGGGTGAATCAATATCGATTTGTTTCAACAATTTTAACCTTAAATAAGTAGATAAACATTAAACATTAATCATTTTGTTCATCATCACATAAAATTATACACATTGCACACATATATTTATGTGGAAATCCAACTAGGAGAAAACCACATCAAATTTTCTTAAGTAGCTTCAATATTTTACAGGCACCAACTTGAAGGAAACACTGACTTCCAATTTTTTCCAAAACATACTAAAAGGAGACACCAATCTAGTTGGAATATTTTAAATTATTATACATGATCACATCAACCTTCAAATACAATCTCAAAATAACTTCATAAATCCACATACAAAACTGCTCAGAAATGTACCTCAAATATGCAAACTTATAAGATTTGCCACATGCTCAATTTTCCATTTCGGATTCTGAAAATTGGAACAAAGATATTAGGCAGTATTACCATTATAATTAAACAAGTGTAATTCAATTTTTACCTACCAATATTCATATATAACCATTTTATCTTGAACACCTCTTTGGGACTAATTTATGGATTAGTCACAAACCGTAACTTACAACATGTATAACATTGTACCTTTAACGAATATGGATATGAAACTTGTACCCAATATTCTTCGATATATTATCTAGAATTACTCCAATTTTTTCTCCCTTACTCATCCCTAAAAAAATGTTATAGCAAAAAATGACAACATGACTCATTTTGAAGAAGAAAACCCTGGTTTTAAAAACCTCAACTTCCACTAAGTATAACTCCAAACCTGCAATGATTTAAGACCTAAACTTTGTACCTAATATTATTTGCTATTGTTCTCATTATTGATTATCTATTGTCATTGATGGAAACAAGAGTCAAACATGTAAAATAATCATAGGAAAATAAAGATCACCTTGGGGTAGAATCAATTCTTGATCCATGTTGATCAGGATAGGATCAACAATGATCTTATGTTGCTAAATATCACGAGATATATAAAGGAGATTCTAAAAATAATACACACATAGAGTTAGAGCATGCAATGTTAAGGTATTTGGAAAGGATGAAGGAAATGTTAGAAGGGAGAGTGCATTCCATAATTGCTATCAGGATTGAAATCCCCATAGTAAAACTCCGAAAGAATCAAGGAAAAATATTGTCCATTGGTATAGTTCTCAAGAAAATATTGGACCGTCACATCATGCAGAATATAGAGCTTACATAGAACAATCCCTTTTGAATGATTGTGGAAATATAAAATTCCATTCAAATTTAGGGAGTAACTGTAACCATTAGGTCAGTTAGAACCATTGATCAAAGCCAACTGGAAGGATAGCGTAAGTTTCATAATATTAGAACTTCACCACTTCAGAGAAAATTGGAGAGAAGGCAAAGGCACGAACTCACAAACTCACGAAATATTTCTATCCCTTAGATCAAGGAGGGACTTCAGATGAATTCTCGACCATATGATCGAGTTTAGTGGAAGGATAGTGTAAGCCACAATATCCTCGAATCTTGGATTAAACGAAATCATGCATACCGTTGATCTAATATATTTTTGGGAGAAATACGAGTCATTGGATCAACTGGTCAACTCCGACACTGACCACACCAATGAAAAGGAGTCTAAAACATGTAATTTTACCCAAAGTCTGAAGCCCTGAAGTCATGAACTCTTGTCGACTATCGAATCAAAGGAAGAATAGGAAATCCCATCAATCATTGATATGGATTGAAAATATTCAAAGCGTGTTAAGGAAAAAGTTTGTAAACTCCGACCTTGACATACATTCACAATAAACGACTGAGGTAATCCAATAAATCTCAAACTTCGGAGTTCTAGAATAAAAAAAGGCCATAGGATCAATATATTTGAAAATATATGGTGGTAGATCTATTCAACACTTCAAAAATAATCGAAGGATGGTATAAAAGTGCCAAAACTCCCAAAGCCATGAAGTACCAAAGCCACAAAGTACGACATGTGGTAGAAGAAAAATATGACACATGGCCCAATCAACCAGTGACAAGTTTCAAGCTATAGTTGGCACATTAGGTATATGAAAGTTATGAATGAAGGTGACACATGGAGACCACTCATCTAGTTCCATGTCAAGAGTGATGTCAACAAGATACCTCACTACGAGAGTACTTCGTTCGAGGATATCCAAGATTTTGTTATTAGCTAATAGCCAAAGGGAGTAATCATGAAGTAACATTAATTGTTGATCAAATTTGGGAGCATTCTCGACCATTGATCAAACATAGTGGGAGAATCGACTAAGCACGAGGTTTTAACCCATATCAGCAGGTCACCATCATTTTATGACTTGTTCAGTATGTAAACATCTGGAGGAATTGAATCACTTCATAGTTATAATAACCTAGAGTTTCAGAGTAACAAATCTCTGAATTTTCGTAGTATATGGAAACCGTCCACCTCAATTGAATATTAAGTTAGTCTCATCCATCATCTACAATAAAAATTTCAATGAATGCGGAAGGATTATACCAGAC
Source organism: Picea engelmannii (assembly GCA_009831015.1). Classification (NCBI taxonomy): domain Eukaryota; kingdom Viridiplantae; phylum Streptophyta; class Pinopsida; order Pinales; family Pinaceae; genus Picea; species Picea engelmannii. The sequence goes on from ML781739.1 coordinate 1,064,529, forward strand.
CATCAATATCAGGAATTCGTGAGTAGTGCTAGCCATTGGATTTTCTAGCATGAGATGTAACTACTTTGGAAGGTGACAACTCCGAAAGAATAGAAGGATTGCAAAGGTTGGAATCTGAAAGGCCGAAGCACTAGAGAACTCGGTTCCAACACTAGTAGGTTGATAAGGTAGAGAAATTAACAAGGAGTGTAAAGGAACTAGAAGCAAATAAGCCCTCGGATGTTTGAATATGGTCCCATGTAGAAGAATAGGGGTAGAAGAAGAAAGAGATAACTTTGGACTTGCCAATTTCTACCGTAGGTTCATGTTCGGATTCTCCCATATTGCATGAGCCCTCAGCCAAGTAACCAGGGGTGGTTGTAAGGAGAATTTTTTGTGGGTTCGGTCCCAACAACAAGCATTTAATGAATTGAAGCAGTGCTTGTGCACATCCCCAGTACTTTCACGACCGGACCTGCAACATCCCTTTGAGATTGAGACAGATGCTTCAAACTATGTTGTGGGCATCGTTATCAGTCAACATGGCCACCCCATGGCCTATCATAGTGAGACACTATCATATGTTTCCCATAAGTACCCTACTTATGACAAGGAAATTCACTCCATTATGCAAGCTTGTCGCCAACAGAGACATTACATTCTTGGGAAGGAGACAGTCATCCACACTGATCATAATCCATTGTAGTTCATGCAGACACAAGGCAAATTGCAGAATGACTTCCATCATAATTGGTCCACATATTTGCAGCAATTCCACCTCAACATCAAGTATATAACAAGAATCACCAACCACATCGTTGATTAGCTCAGCAGACCACTATTCATGACACTCACCACGGTGCTGGAATATTGTGGTCGTGAGACCTATGGACGGCCCCAACTCTATGAGACAGAAACAGACTTTGCCACCACCTACCAAATGTTGGGTGCAAACACAATTACCATTAATTTTCATCTTCAGGATGGGTTGTTGTGTCGTCTGGGCCATATATGTGTTACATCAAGTGAGTGAGCAAAGATGATCTGGGAATCCCACTAAAGTAGGGTGGAAATACACTTCGGTGTTGAAATGACAATGGAAATGTTGAAGAAACATTTCTACTGTCCTAAACTTTGACATGAGGTCAACAAGTATATCAGGTCCTACACTTCCTGTGCTATTGCCAAACTAAACACTAAGAAATAAGGCTTGTACAACCCTCTGCCTACTCATAACAGGCCATGGGAATCCATATCCATGGACGACATGTCGGGCCTCTCATCCACCAAGCAGGGAAATGAATTTTCTTTTGTGGTTGTTGATCTCTTTTCGAAGATGGTGATTTTGGCCGCCTGCAAGAAGAGCATCACAAAAGAGGTCACTGCCAATATCTTCTTTGAACGATTTTAGGTACATTTTGGAATCCCACAAACCATTGTCTCAAATCAAGATAGTTGATTTCTCAACACACTTTGGTCAATCCTCTGGTCACTATTGGACACCAAGCTCAACAAATCCAAGGCCTTCCACCCTAGACAGATGAACAAACTGAGGTTGTAAATCGAATGATCATGCATATCCTACGCATGTATAGTTCCAAGCACCTTTTCACATGGGATGAGATTCTTCCCTATGTCCAACATAGCTACAATCGAGCCTTGCATAGCTCAACTGGATATAAGCCCTTTTAGGTGGGTTTGGGATTCCAACCATTAGGTCCCATAGATGTTGCACTACCCCTTGCGGTCACCTCGCCCAACTCATCTCCTGCTCCAACTGACGCTAACAAAGCTACCCGGTTCATTGAGTGGATCCAACACATCCACCAACAGGTTCAGGATATCCTACAGAAGTCCAATGACAAGTACAAGTAGCGCCATGATCAACACCAAGTTCCACATAAGTTTTAGGTGGGAAACAAAGTTTGGTTGCATTTGTAGAAAGAACTCCCTACCAGAACCCATCGAAAGCTTCTCCCACTCTGTTATGGGCCATATACCATCACCAAGGTTTTGGGTGATAATTATTTTGAGCTCAACATTCCTCCTTTCCTTGGCATGCACCCAATGTTCAAGGTGGATCTCCTTCGACCTTATTTCCCACCATTATTGGACACATCAGAGATAACAGAACAACTAACACCAACATAGCTCAACCTCGACTGCATACAACATGCATCTAGTGATCATATTGTGGAAAAATAGGTCAAGGGAACTCACCAACAAAGGATCCATCTTTATCGAGTTGTCAAAGCAGGGCAACGCCTACACCAAGGCAAGTGGCTCACTTGAGGCCAAATTCAGTGGAAATGTCCTCATCTAATGGGGGAAATCAACGCAATGGAGACCATTGATTCCTAAGGGATGAGTATTGTCCATATGTATGTCGGTGGCCTCCCACCTATTCAAACAATATCATTTTGGAAGTTTTCCAGTTCGACAATTTTTTCCTAGTTTTTGGGTCCCTGACTTCCGGGGCCGTTTTGAGGCACTAAACAACGTTTTGAGGGCTCACCACAATCAACATGTGTAGTGATATCTATAGGTAATATATTTATTACTCAGATAAACCTTTCCAACGAGCTATCGTGCACCTAAAACAAAGATCGTATGCAAAAGTTATGACCTCGAGAAGTTGATGTACTAACTTACCCAAATGGGCCCAACATGACTTTTGGCGCTTCATCTCCTAGGGATAGGATTTTGGATGTATAGGGATTTTTAAATTCCTACTTATTGTACAAAGTCCTTGAGAGCCTCATTGTAATCATCTTCTGGCGAATGAGCACAATCATCACATCTCTTCTCAGAGATAAGCCACCACCATTCTAGCAATCTTGTTTTTTTGCCGCATTTTATAGCTTTAGCTTATTTCCTTATTGAACAGAACCCAGTTTTATTGTATATCTGTTATTCTTTGTTAAGCATGTTTTTATAATAATTCATATTTATTGTGTTCTACTCATAAAATCTGGATCAACCATCCAAGTGTTCTTTCGACCTATGAATCCACCCCACCCTCCCTTTATGTATTTCATTGCAATATTTGCAATAAATATTCTCATGGACAAGATCAACATGGATCCATGTTGGGTCTCTGACTATCGGGTCCATGGTAAAATTCCAACTTGCAAATTCAAATATGAAACATTGGAAATCCTATCTTAAATTATTAATATGAAAATTCCATACTTGAAAGTTCAAAATTCAAACTTGTAGAAGAATAAAAGTACAAAACTTGAAAGATATATTTCACATATGCAATTTAATGAGAGAAAAAAATAGGGAAAGAATTATCATTTAAATGTTAACATACTTGGGACATATCAATACTTTTCAACACTACTCCAAAACTCTAAATTCTCACAAATTCTCAATGAGAGAGGTCTGAGGCAAATATGGGGGGTTGTGTCTCTTTATAGATTTTTGGTAGGGTTTAGAAGTTAGGTTTTTTTTTTTTTTTTCTTCCCATGCTAATTTTTCCAAGATGGTCCAAGACCTACTTGACCCAGTAGGTACATACTCAATGAAGTATGGCTAGTTTGGTATCGAATCAGTCAAGTCATGCTTTGACTCGATCGGTCTGGTATGAAACTGGCCCTCTGAACCAAGTTCTTAGACAAGTTGGTATGGTCATTAGTCAACTCAGCCAAGTTGTTTGAGTTTGAGTTGACTTGGACCAATTTTTAAAACAAATTTGGAAACCAGTTATGATAATGATGTGTTTCATTATCGTGGAAGATATGGAGATTCTTTTTCAAGTAGAGAAAGAGGTAATCCCACACATAACACAAGTTTTTGGAGGATGAAATATTTTTATATTTGGAGAGGGTGAATATGGATTTTATATTCTTGGAATCCTTCTCTCAAGCCTCAATGATAGGCCTTTCCCCCTAGGTATTATTTTATTTTATTTTATTCATTATGGATATATGGCACCCTATTTAGAGAAATTGTTAGGAGGGATACCTAGGTTGATGAATTTTATAGGTATAGGGGGTTCAAGTTTGATGCTTTAATGTGTATGGAATTTTTTGTTGATATGTTGTGGCTCATCTATGTCCTAGGTGTCCCCTAACATCTTGTAAACCTTTTCAATTGTTGCCCTAATTTCTTGCTAATCACCCAACTTTGTAAATCTATTACTGTTTTTTCAACAAAGATGACAAGAGGGGGTCAAATTATAGATAATTATGAAAGAAAATCCTTGGAAAGTATAGGTCATAGAACTCACTCTATGGAAGCCTATGTCTATGAAACACCTGACTACCTCCCCAATGCAAAGAAATAATCCCAAGAAGTGGCTACTTTTTACGATAGTTGGTCCCAAATGGAAATTAAGGATGAATTTAACCAAATGGAAATTGAAATCAAAGGAAAGCGAGGAAAAAAACAATGATCAAATCCAAGAGGAATTTGAAGGTTTGTTTCAAGACTTGAGGTTCTCTAAGATGAGAGATACTAAAATTTTCAAGATCACTGAAATGTATTAGATTACCTAGGCCCTTATTTCTAGGGTAGTGGAGAACATGGCTCTGCACTAGCAAGCCATCCTCCACAAAATTGTCCTGCTGGATAACAAATTTGAATGTTTTTAAAGTTGTCTATGTTGTGGATATTATAGTTTCTCATCCCCAACATGGAAACAATGATACAATGGATATGAATAAAGACTCTCTAAGTTCATTTGATACCCAATCCAAACCAATTTTCATAGAGGAATACCCCTTCTTTCCACCACAAATTGAAAGGGGTCTTCCTAGACAATCAAGCTTGATGGACAACTAGTTGGAGAAAATTTAATTCATTCTCTTGATTATTTTTTTTCTAGATTTTAGGTAATATTTCAAGCTCTTAGTCAACACAATTATGTCATTTTGTTCTAAACACAATTATGTCATTTTTTTCTCTAAATGAATATATAGTGGTTTTCATGCCACAACCAAATATGAATATCATTTTTTTTATATAATATAAATATAATATTGCCTCAATATTGCCTCTTATGTTAAGAAAAACAACGTATTTATCATAATTAAGGCATTTTGTTTATTAAATAACTAGCACAGCCGCTAACTCGTAGCTGGTGAACGCTGAAAGGCAGCTTATGACTCTTAAAATTCCGACTGGCGACCGCTAGTGATGCCAACACAAAAATGTGGCCACCTTAATACCTTAATATTTTTTAATCAGGTAGACATGGCAATAAGTTAGTGAACAAAGTAATTTTTAAACACGATTAGGTAAATGTAAAAAAGTAAACATATAAACGGATGTCTTTATAACAGCTCAAAAGTTAATGGATCAAATCAGAGCCATTCATTTATTGTGACGACTAAGAATATTCTAGACATATTTAATCTCGTCCATAGAAAACGTATTAAGAACTAAAAATCTATTAAATGTGTCCATTGTCAATAGGTCTACACCTTTTGGCGTAAATATTTATTTAAATAGTATTGAATTTGATTTTAACTCTTAAGAGATAATTTTCAAAGCCTAAAGATTTCTTTACAATATCATAAATTATAATATATTACAAATATTTATAAATAAATATGATTTTAATACAATTCTAAATGTATAGTTATTTAACATAAATACTAAAGACTTTATTATTTAATTAAGTAATAGAGGTATATGTGTATGTGTGTGTGTGTGTGTTTTACAATTTAATACCAGGGAGATATCTAATTCCTTCCATGCTTAACATGAATTTGACATGTGAAATTTTAAAAATGTTAATAACAAAAAAATTATTTCAATGTCCATACTAACTAAAACACTTTTATATCAACTTTATAAGTATGAGGGAGATATGTCTTTCAATGATTAATATGAAGTTGACAAGTGTCATTTAAAAAAAATATTAATAACAAAAAAAAATTAATGTCGGTCATAAATAAAATATTTCAATATCCGTCTTCATTATTATATTTTTATATGATTTATATATAAAAAGTAATTGATAGTAAAACATTTCTTATTCCACAGATATGTTCTTTCTACATTGTTTTTTTCTCGGGAAAAAATTGTGTTTTCTATATTCTAAAGATGTTTAATTCATTCAATCTTTAACATGGACAAGTGATATTTAGAAAAATATTAATAACAAAAAAATATGTCAATGTTAGCAATAAATAAAATCTTTGGACATCAACTTTATATATATATATA